>JAHDVE020002534.1:0-208103 GCA_022606495.2 Halesus radiatus | reverse complement strand
GATCCAAAAGTCTGTCCATTCAGGCCCTTAAATTTCAAAATAAAAATACAAAAAAATGTTTCATCATCATTTCATTTCGATCAAATGGAATGGCAATGTACAATACAGGCAGCCTAAGAGAGACAGAGCGCTGTATTTTAATTGGCTTTCTCGGGGCAAGAACCAAAAGGTAGTAAGTTAAAGCCTATCATTGTCCATCTCATTTGTTTTTATTATCTATGGTCACAACATACAACAGCATGACCGTTGTGCTTGAGAGCTGATCACAATTTGAGTAATCCTGAAACAGCCGAGAATTGGCCTTCGACGGGGGGACCGTTCAAATGTCAAAAATTCTATATGGTGATATGATGTTATTTATAAACGATATGTTTTTGGTGGTAAATTATTTAATCAGTGTCATCTGTGTTATATTATAGAAAGTACGTGCTCATGCGTCTTTCTTTGTAATATGGCTTGCGTCTCGGCTAAGCGGTATAATAAATGTTCATAGATGGTGCTATACAACGCTAATAATGAACAGATATTATTACTCGGACACATTAGTTTTTTTTTTATTATTTATATACTACATTTAGAAACTAGAATTTAATCTCGAATTATGTATTGTATTTGGTAATCGAAAAAAACAGAACAGCGAGAAAATAGAACACGATGAAATAAGTAAGGTTAGGTTTGTTTCTAGTTCTTCATTCTTTTTATTCAGTTTTATTCAATGTTCTGATTTATTATGGAACCATTGAATTTGTCTACTAAGATTATTTTTGATTTAATTTTTGTTAAACATAATTTACATTATTTATATTATTTTCTAATTTCCAGATCACACCCCCAACAAGCCGTGCATTCTTGGAAAGGACTACCATTCGCACGGCAAGGCCTTCGTGCTGGACCGCTGCACGCACTGCTCCTGCGCCAACGGCACCACGGTCTGCAGCCGCACCTCGTGCCCCGTGCTGGAGTGCGCCCCGCAGCACCAACGCACCACGCCGGGCGAGTGCTGTCCCCACTGCCCCCCCGTGGAGGAGGTGCGCACCACGTGCACCACGGGCGGGAAGACTTATGAGGTGAGCATTTGTATTTGTTTGTCTACTCATTTAAACCATCATTGACAAATGAACAGTAAAAACTGACTTAAAAACATGAAATAGTTAACCTGAAACCGACTACTTAGAAACCAAGGTTAAATCTTATTTGTTCCAAGTGGTGCAATAATGAAGTCTCGTGGATCTTTCTCTATTATCGCATGACTTTGCTACATCAGATGGAACCTTCTTATTCTAATGGGTCGAAATGAAGAATAATACAATGCATTCCAATAGAATGAATTACATATAATAAAATCATGTCTCTTGCATTATTTCATAAGTTTCACCTTATATCAGAGATTTGATTAACATGGACCATTTTGAGCTTGCTCAGTCCACGTGCTTTACATGTCACAAACATCCTTTTCTTCCACAAGTATCCTTTTCTTTAATCTTGACCATTATATTTTGCTTACATCAACCTGACGTTCTCTTCAAATCTTCTCATCTGTATTTTTTTCAGGGATCTTATTTCTACTGAATTCAGTATACTTTCAACCATCCTCTCAAACTTGTCAAAAAATATTACAATAAAGTTAACTAAAATCAACATCAGATAGTTGGTATACAATAAAAAAAGCACAAATATTATTAAAAAAAAAATTACTTGTAAACCAGAATTTATTTATTTAGTCGCCAGTTGGGCTTTTTCATACTTTTTGATTTTGTTTTAATTACATATCTAATAAGTTATTTATTATTGATCAATCCTCAGGATTGTTGCATGTGAAATAGTTGCAAGTTTGTTGATTTTTAAAGGAAGCAATGTTACTAAAATTAAATATAATGCTGTAGGAGTAATATTAAGAATAAGCAAGAATGTATGTAATATGTTAAGGCTGTATAAATAGAATATAAAAGAAGCACTGTAGGAATACCACTGAATGGAGTTAGCTAATTATTTTTTTAAAGTTTATTTGTAGTAAAGCGCACTTGAAGTGAAATAACACAAAACTGCGCTATAAAACACTTTGTTATTATTATTATTACCGACAGAGCAAGTTTCATTCCCCACACGATGAACAAGTATTGTAGATCAAATTAGTGCTAGTGGCAATTACATGAAATGGAGCATGAAGTCTTGGGTTGTATTTATTGGGTACGCAATATTAAATAAAAGTTGACTCTATAAAAGGAAGAATTTTCAATTTGTTGGTTTTGAATCATTCTCTTGATTTGCAGTAGGATGGAATTATTTTCTCTTTGATGATATTATTTTTAAGAATTATTTAGTCAGTATGTAATTATACAAAATACAAAGTGTTTTTTAAAATTTCAGGATGGTGTAGCGTGGCGCCTCGATGAATGCACTTCTTGCATGTGCCATCTGGGAGACCCAACATGCGCCATGGAGCAGTGTCCTTCGCTGACTTGCCTTTCAGGATTCCGGAGGGAGAGACAACCGGGACAGTGCTGCCACCGCTGCGTTGAGAGTGATGGTGTCTGCACTGTCTTCGGAGATCCTCATTACAAAACCTTTGATGGCAAGTTCTACAGCTTCCAAGGATCCTGCAAGTATCAGCTGGCTGCTGATTGTGTGAACCACTCATTTTCAATCAGGGCCACTAATGATGGAAGAAACACAAAGTATTCATCCTGGACAAAAACAATCTCACTGAAGATTGGAGATGTAAAAATAAATCTAGGAAGGAAACTAAGAGTCAAAGTTAACGGAACTAGAGTCGAACTCCCGCACGATGTACCGGGAAATGTCGCCCATATTGAACGAAAAGACGATAGCATTTACGTCAGCACTGAAATCGGAGTGAAACTAACTTGGGATGGTTCCGGCTTCCTCGAAGTTGCCGCACCCACTTCTTACAAAGATAAGCTATGCGGATTGTGCGGGAACTTCAACAATGTGGTGAGGGATGATCTCAAAATGAGGAACGGAGTCATTTTGAAGGAGGTGAACAGAGAAGACGTGTGGAAGTTTGGAAACTCCTGGCGAGTGGGCGGGAAGAAAGCCTGCTCGAGGAAGTCGGAGAACATGTTAAGAGAAAAGCCTTGCAGCAAGAAAGTGAAGAAAGTAGCAAGTAGGCTGTGTAGATTCTTTAATAAGTCAGAGTCATTTTTGTCCTGCCGGCACAAGTTGAATCCTCACAATTATTACGAGGCTTGCATAATGGATATGTGCGAGTGTCCCATGCAGAATTGTTACTGCGAGGCATTCAGTGCGTACGCCCGGGAGTGCAAGCGACTAGGGGGCTCCCCGGGGGACTGGCGAAGGGAGACGCGGTGCGGCCAGGGGGGCGTGAGAGCGGGGGTAGGGGCGCAGGGCCGGGGGGCACCCCGCCGGCAGCGCCATCGCACTTCCCCACGCCCCCCCCTCAACCCCTTCAGCTCCCCGCTGGAGTCCATACCTCGACCCCCGCCTGGAAGAGCGCGACCCCCTCCCCCCATACTGCACTAGTCAAATTTGCATCATGTGCAAATAAAGGTATGTTTCAAGTAACATTATTTTTATTAAAACCAAAAAGTGATTGTTTCTTATGAAAATATATTATTTCAAAAAAATAAATTATTATCTTGATAGAACATAATTATAAAGCATTGTTCAATTTCAGTCTCACATAATATTCCTGTGTCGGGACAGATGTAGAAAGTACACAAATGATTTAATGCAATAAAATTAATATAAGATCAAACAATATGGAAGTAAAATTTTAAGATATTTTTTAGTTATATATTTATTTAGTGTACATTACTATTTACCACTTACCAAAAGAAGAAGTTGCTTAGTTTAGTGCATTCCAAAGCCTTTGATCCCAAGTAATATTATATTGTATTAACAATGGCATAAATAATTCTCTGTGTGATAAGAAGAACGGGACGAGGAAAAATTGGGTCACCCCTTAATATACAAGTGGGCATATCTATGAACTGATATATCTATATCAGTTTTTGTAAAACACAGGAAGAAAAAATTGTCGAGTGCACTCATTAGGCTCTTTTTAAATGTGAGTCACCTCGTTCTTTCGCTAGCATAGATAATTTTACTCTCAAAACTATCTCTCCTCTTTAGCAATGCTCTAGTAAAAGATTTATTGGTGATTGATGAGTATTAGCACAATTTTGATTATTACATATTTTCAACAATAACATGTTATTTTTGTTTCAGTATTATCACACGGGATAGAATCTCTCACAGGATTAAGGAGAAGTGATAACTCTTCTAAATAATAAGTAATTACGAAACAACAGTATTTTATTTGAATTTGACCAAGCACGGCGGGGAGTCTGCTTTACAGCACGGATAAACAATTGACTGGTGATAATTTTTTTAAAGAGACATTAGGGATAAGTTTGTTTATATATTATTATTATTATTATTATGTCACTTTGTACAATTTAGTTAATTTAATAATTTAATACTTTTCTGTTAATTTAGGATAATATTATTCTAGTAAATTATGTAAAACCCTAACTACGTAAAGACATGACAATTTTTTAAATTGGTATCTGGATTTTTTTACTCTTTTATATATGATTTTTCACCTTGGAATCCTATTTATTAAATTATTTTGTATCATTATTATTATTCTAGGTGCCCTAGATTTTTTTTTCTAAAGCAATTTGTTCAAAATCAACTTTGAATATTGTTAGCGCATATTATGTGTAGATGTTACGAGATATTTAAATTAAAACTAATGTTACAATGTGCATGCTACCATTCTCACAATGTATATTTAAAATAATCATTTAAAAAGTTCTTCGATGAAAATATGTAAATCATCTGGTGGAACTCGTTTTGAAAATCGATCTCATTCAATGTGGAATTTTGAAGTTGAATTATGTAATAGATTAACGTAAAATAGTACATTGGCGCGATAAATGTTTGCCCCTTGGAGAAATTTATTGAATTAGTTTACCTATATATAAAACGTAGGTACTAATATACATATACATAATATTATTAAGAGAGAACAGGAATGTAATTTCCGTCAACTTTATGACCCGCGGTGGTATATGCTTACATTTTCAAATCTGCTTTATCTTATTCTGGCATAAACTATATTATAAATAATGGCATTCCATTAAATGAATATTATAATAAAAGGTGTGAGAAGTGCACAGAGATTAAATGATGTTTGTAAATGAAAAAAAAAACATTTGTGCTGTTTGATCGTTGAATAAATCAGGATATCCATTTTAGACCGAACTCATTTTGTAATTTAGTCAATTTGTATGAATTTCCACATCATTTAAGTACACAGTTCTTACTGAGTGAAAATAATGAATTACAACAAAATTATGAAAAAAATACAATTTAATGTATAATTTAAAATAAACTAATACCGCAGCCCACCTGCATTCTAAATAAGAAATTAAAAAATTGAAAGCTTTTATAAAATTGTGTTATTATCAGGAAAATAAAAAAATTATGAAGGTATACCTACTAGCAAGATGTAAGATCTCTCTCTATATAGGCATAGGTGCAAAGTGTAAAAAAAATTGAATATTCCAATGTTTGATTGCAACGATGCACACATAACAAGGTGTTGAAAATTTTCATCTACATGGCAAGATACCTTTCTTCAATATATTGAAAAAAAAAAATCTTTGAGATTACAGTGTTATTTGATACTACATACTTATGTATAAGTATGTCATTCTTTCTATGAATTAAAGGCTTCATCGAAATAAAGTTTCAATTTTAATATAGGCTTGAACTTGCTTGTGCCTCCTTGTTAATCTTTTTCTTTGTTATTGTTACAAAAAGTACCTATACAGTAATAAAATATGAATGTTTATTTAATAATTGAAGTTAATACATAATGTTCTTATTGTAAAATAATAGCTAAAATTCCAAAAGCATGGAAATTAATTCGGGTACATATTGATTAATCAGATATGAATACTTTACTTAATCTGATACGTTCAGAAGTATTAAATTTATTTTATGTCAAGAATCGATGAACAAGAAAAGATGCAATTTGTCTCCGAATGAATTGCAAATCAATGCAACGACTATAATGCATGTTTGTTTTTAGTCTGTATCGAAGGATAGCGGTTTGTTTGAGGATGAACTAACTAGGCACTCTTCTCAATACCGATAATATATGACACGTAGTCTAGTATTATTACCTATTAGAAATAAGGCTTTCAATGTTGTGTCAAGCGACTTCGGGAGGTCAAACGTCCAGCATCCATTTCAATGTGGAGAAAGTGAAAATGCATATAAAACAAAACATAATGCCAAAGACCTTAGTCAAATGTTGCCATGCTAATTCTGGATTGGAGACAATCTTTTCTTTCAAAGTTGTACTGTCTCTTAAATAATCACCCTAGTTAAATTCATTTTCAAAAGGACTTTGTAAAATTCATTAAGTAAACTTTAAAATATTTTTACCATTCTCTTAGTTATTAAAGCACACTAGAAAAGGATGTGTTTGGTTTGAAATGGTTAAACCACTTTTTTTTGGTCAATGAAGGTCAGTTTAAAATGTTATGGTGCTTATCACGCAGGACCTTTGTCATGGTAACATTTGTTCTATCTAAAAATACAAATAAAGGATCTCTCAATTTAAAAATGTGCATTATCAGATGCTTTGTGATAATTTGTTTCTACCAAGAAATAAATCACACCACTGCGAGTATGTTTGACCTTCTCACGGTTCGTTCCCAATGAAAAGATAATAAAATAAATATAAACAAATTATGTGAAAGTTAACTGATTTGGTTAAGTCGCATTCCTTCAGATTTGGACGAGCTTTTCAAGTCCAAGTAGCTTTAAGTTCATTAGGTCATTGTAAATATTTTTGTCTTCGATGTAAATGGATAATTCAGCTTTTACTAGTAGCTCTTCTTTTAGTGAATTTGTTCCTGCGATGTCCATAATCTCATTTAAATATTAATCGATTGTCAGAAACGCTGTATTTATGGCACTATTTACAATGTTTGTTAACGCACAAGACAAAATAAATCAACGAATCTATTCAGGATATGAATAAACAAAAATGATCCTGAAAAAATGTTTTTTTTTGCCCTAAATCCTTTTCAATATTATGATTTTATTTCCATTTAGAGTAACAACCTCCGCGTAGAAAGGTCAACTGCTCGACTCTAGATCCGGGGGTTGCGTGGTTCCTTGTGAGAACCATGTGAGAACAAAAAGTTCATTGTTCGTGAGCTTATTAACAAAGCAGCAAAATGAAAATGCCGTAGTAGAGAATATTCTCACTGTCGTCCTGTTGAGAACCTGTTAAATTGATTAAAATTGAAATTTGCGCTTTCCTAATGGAATTTCCGCAATTCGCATAGCTATAAAGTTGTGTAGATTGCGGAAGTTATCTTTGATAGGCACATAATTCACCTCCTCAAAATAACTCAAACCCAAAGCCCAAAGCCCAATGTTAACTAAGCTTAAAGCCTAAAGTAGAATGTTTTTGTACCCGAAGCACACAATACTGACGTTGAAATTTTATTTATTTTTTAATTGCCACTATTCGGTAGGCATTAATATAAAATGCCAGGACCATATCATGCTGGTGGTGGTACGAGAAATATAATTCTCTAACCATAAAAGTAATATTATGAAAAATATACCACGAGCACGAGAGCCTAAAAAGGTAAAATATTTTGAATACACGCCTTAATAGCTCACCCTTGCAATCCTCACAACACTGTACAATTTAGATTTTTTTGTCTTTTATTATTATCTTCTCTTCTTTTCTTCTACTTTCTTTTCATTTCTTTTCTTTTCTTTAATACTATTACTAGTGATAAATTACAAAATTTACATGACAAATTCATATTTTCCTGCTATTGTACAACAATATTTCAAGTTATGACCTGATTAATTAAGCGATAATCACTCACCAAACACAAGAACCTTGTTTCTTTATGGTGAGGAATAGCTAATAATAATAATAATAATAATATTTATTTGAAACATACATTATTTGACAGAAATATTTCAGAAGGCTTTGACTGTCCAACTAGGAGCAAATCCCGTTTTAGGACAGTCAAATTGATAAGATTAGTTCATATTAATATACATACACATAAAAGAATATAAAACAATCCATAAAGTAAATTCAATAAAAAAAAAAGAAAAAAAAAAAGAGTTTTTTTTAATTTTTTTTTTAAGTATGTTGCAATTTTTAAATTAGTGTAGAATAATAATGAATTACAAATGAGATGTAAAAGTTTAAAATATAAAGTATACAAGTTTAAAGAATATAAGTTAAAGGTATGATATGCATTTTTTAGTTTACTGTAGAGAAATAATAAATTACATTTGAGATGTAAAAGTGTATAGTGAGAGTAAAGTTTAAAGTATAAGATTCTAAAGTATGATATGCATTTTTAAATTAGTGTAGAGTAATAAAGAATTACAATTGAGATGTACAAGTTTAAAATATAAAGTATAAATGTTTGAAAAATAAATTATTGAGTATGATATGCTTTTTTTTTTTACAATAAATTTAGTGGGTAGTAATAACGAATTACATATGAAATCTAAAAGTTTAAAGTATAAAGTATAAAAGTTTAAAGTATACAAGATTAAAGTATGATGGGGATTTTTTTTTTTTTTTTTTGATTTAGTAGTAGTGATGTATTACATAAGAAGGTTTTATTAAAATTGTACATACATATTAATGAGCATATGTTCGCTTTTGACCCTCCCTAAATCGAGAAGCCATACATTGATCAGTTTACGCAGGACGTTTGTACTTTTCATTTTCCATGTATTGGGTATTATGTTGAATAATTTTGGTCCTAAGTATGAAAATTGTCTTTGAGCAAGGGATGTCATGGTTTTTGTTGAAACTATTGGATTACTTCTTGAGTGTCTGGTGTCGTGATAGTGCTCGATAGATGGGTAGTGGTGACGTTGTTTATGTGTGTGTAATACAATTTTCCTGATATACAGTTGTCTGACATCAAGAACTTGCATTTCTTTGAATAATTCATCACTGGGGTACCTGAAAGGTTTTTTAAGGATGACTCTTATTAGGGATTTTTGCGCTTTTGCCAGGGGGTCCAAAATTGTTTTGGCACAACTGCCCCATCCTAAGGATGCATATTCAAGTAAAGAATTACACATGGCATAATATATTGATTTTAGATCTTTTACGTTTAGAATGTTTCTAATAGTTATGAAAAGGTGAGTGAGTTTTCTGACTTTTGTGGCAATTGAGATGACGTGTTCTTCCCATCTTAGGAATTTATCAATGATTCCTAAATATTTTACACTATCCACGCATTCTAAGTTATTGCACGTACAAGTATTTATTTCATTGCAAAGGTGAGCAGTAATATTTAGAACATCTTTGGGTTGACCCGCTTGCGTTGCACTGAAACGTATGAATTTAGTTTTATCCGTATTGAGAGTAAGGAGGTTATTGTCTAACCATTGCATAACCTTGTTTATACCAATTTATGCTTTATTATGAACTTCGTTCCAGGTTTTGCCTTCATAAATCAATACTGTATCATCAGCAAAGGTGATGATGTGATCGGCAAGGTTACTGTTACATAGGTCATTGATGTATATATTGAACAAAATAGGCCCTAGAGTACTTCCTTGGGGTACACCAAATCCAATATTGGCTGGTTCGCTTAGAGTATCATTGATATTAACTCTTTGGCTTCTGTTTTCTAAGTAGCTACCCAGCCATTTAAATAGTTGTCCGTGTATACCTATTAGCTGTAGTTTTTTCAAAAGAATTTTATGCGAGATGGTGTCAAAAGCTTTAGCTAAATCCAGGAAGATCGCGATGCATTTAATTCCTCCGTCGATATTATTGGAGATGATTTTCGTCAGTTTAGCAATAGCATTTTCGGTACCTAATCCTGTTCGGAAGCCATATTGTCTTTTAGAAAGTATGTTATTATGTTCAAGGTAAAGGGTGAGACGGTTCTTAACAATTTTTCAATGATTTTTGAGACCGAGTTTAGCAGAGATATTGGCCGGTAATTTTGAATCTGCGACTTATCTCCGTTTTTGTGAATCAATGTAATAATTGAGTGTTTTAAATGATCAGGGAATATGCCCGATTGGAAGCTTAGATTAGAAATGAACGCTATCGGAGGTGCTATGGATGATTTTATTACTTTAAGCAGATTTGTTGAGACTTTATCTGGTCCACAAGCATTCGATGTCTTTAGGTCGTCGATTAGTTTTAAAACTTCGTTTGATGTTGATTGGATATTTTCTATCTTATGCTCGAGATTAGAGGTGATTAAGTTGGCTAGTTCGGTTTCAGTTTTATTACATTTTAAAATAATTTTTTTGCAAGCGTGGCTCCCACTGACGTGTAATACTCATTAGCAAAATTCGCCATATTTTTGGGATTGGAAGAGTCTATGTTATTGATGTTCAATGTTTTAATTTCGGAAGACTTACTGTTTTTTGTTTTACTAATATCACGAAATGCTTCCCACAATCGTTTTGGAGAGTATGTATTTTCGTAAATGAACTTTTTATAGTAATTTTCCTTTGTAAATTTAATTAATTTTTTACATAAATTCCTGTATTTTTTGTAATGAGCTAGTGCTAAAATATTATCTGGATACCTTTTCGCCTTTTCATGAAGTTGGTTTCTTCTGTGGATAGATTTAACAAGGCCAGGAGAGATCCAGGGGGTGAGTTTAAACTGGCTGTTTGAAATGCGTTTCTTGCTAGTATTTTTAGATATATATGAATGTAGTTTACTAGTGAATTCCTTCATTGCAATGTTCGTGTCAATTTGGTCAAATACGTTTTGCCAGTTTTCTGAACGCAAGTCCTCAAGTAAATTAGTGTAGTTTGTTCGAGGGACGTATTTAATTTTAGCAGTTGGGGGAGGTTTAACTTTGAGGCAGAGGGCTGTAGTATAGTGATCCGAAATCGATGTGTGGATAACAAATGAGTCAATGAAGTTAATATTTTTTACATTTATATGGTCTAAACAGGATTTAGTCGCGCCCTGTTCACGAGTGGCAGTGTTGATTGTCTGAACAAAACCGTTTTCAGCAAGAAGACATAAATAATCGTTTGCTTGTTGGTGATATTGAGGAATAGTATTAATATTGAGATCGCCTATAATGATTTGACGTGTAAATTTTTTAGAACTATTGATGGTTGATTGAAGCGAATTCAAAAAAGTGTCGATGTTTTGAAAAGATGGTGATCTATAAATTGCAAAAACACATAAATAATTATTAAGTACAATTTTTAGACAGTTTGCTTGCGATAATACTATTTCGTCGACTTGCGCTTGAATTCTATATTATATTTTTGTTACACTATATGAATCATGTCTTATTTATATACTCTCTGTAAAAAAAAAATTATCATATTAAATAAAAAAAAAAATAAAAAAAGTAGCACAAAATGCTGAAGTGGTAGAAAAAAAAGTTTAATACGCCAGGAGCACATAATGCTGTAATGGTAAGAAAAATAGAATTATCAAAAGTTCTTTAAATTAACCATAAAATCAATATTGTTTGAAGAATATACCAGTAGCATAAGAGACCGAAGAGATAAAATATTTTTATGAATACACCTGCGTTATTTCACCCACGCAATCCTCACAATACTTTGTACAAGTAGCACAAAATGCTGAAGTGGTACTTATTTAAAAAAAAATTGTCAAATACACCAGGAACACATAATGTTGTAACGGTAAGAAAAAAAGAATTATCAAGAATTCTTTAATTCAATATTTTTGAAGAATATACCAGGAGTACAAGAGCCTGAAGAGATAAAATATTTTTTATGAATACACCTGCGTTATCTCACCCATGCAATCCTCACAATACTTTCTACAAGTAGCACAAAATGCTGAGGTGGTACCTATTTTTAAAAAAAACATAGTAAAATACACCAGGGGCACTTTAGTAAAATCAACATTTTTGAAGAATATACCAGGAGTACAAGAGCCTGAAGAGATAAAATATTTTTTTGAATACACCTGCGTTATATCACCCATGCAATCCTCACAATACTTTGTACAAGTAGCACAAAATGCTGAAGTGGTACCTATTTTAAAAAAATGGTAAAATACACCAGGAGCACATAAATCTGTAACGGTAAGAAAAACAGAATTATCACTTTAAATTAACCATAAAATCAATATTGTTGAAGAATATACCAGGAGCATGAGAGACCGAAGAGATAAAACATTTTTATGAATACACCTGCATACACCCAGGCAATCCTCACAACTCTTTTTACCAGGAGCATATGATTTTGAATGGTAAGTATTTAAAAAAAGTGAAACTACTTAAAAGATGCAAAATAGCATGAAATACACGGGGAGAAAAGCTGGAATAGTAAAAAAAATATTTTTCTCAACAACACTAAAACTATTTAATCATAAGAGCAATTATTTTTGGAAAATCTACCTGAAACACTAAACTTGTTTTATTATTCTGTTATTTTTACCTCTTCAGGCTCAGGAGCACAGGATCCTGAGCCTGAAGAGTTAAAATATTATTCAAAATGCCTCCTGTCAACTTTGTACCAGGAGCACAAAATGCTGAAGTGGTAAGTACTTTATTTCACTTTATTGAAAGTACTTGGTGCAAATTAGCAGAAAATATATCAGGAGCACATAATGTTGGGTCGAAAAGTATTTTTTTCAAATATCTCCGTAGAATGTGCACAAGTAACAACTATTTAAAATAATATTTTTATGGAAAATCTAGCAGGAGCACAGGAGCTTGAGCCTGAAGAGTTAAAATATTATTCAAAATGCCTCCTGTCAACTTTGTACCAGGAGCACAAAATGCTGAAGTGGTAAGTACTTTATTTCACTTTATTGAAAGTACTTGGTGCAAATTAGCAGAAAATATATCAGGAGCACATAATGTTGGGTCGAAAAGTATTTTTTTCAAATATCTCCGTAGAATGTGCACAAGTAACAACTATTTAAAATAATATTTTTATGGAAAATCTAGCAGGAGCACAGGAGCTTGAGCCTGAAGAGTTAAAATATTATTCAAAATGCCTCCTGTCAACTTTGTACCAGGAGCACAAAATGCTGAAGTGGTAATTACTTTATTTCACTTTATTGAAAGTACTTGGTGCAAATTAGCAGAAAATATATCAGGAGCACATAATGTTGGGTCGAAAAGTATTTTTTTCAAATATCTCCGTAGAATGTAGGAATGTGCTAGTAACAACTATTTAAAATAATATTTTATGGAAAATCTAGCAGGAGCAGCACAGGAGCTTGAGCCTGAAGAGTTAAAATATTATTAAATGCCTCCTGTCAACTTTGTACCAGGAGCACAAAATGCTGAAGTGGTAATACTTTATTTCACTTTATTGAAAGTACTTGGTGCAAATTAGCAGAAAATATATCAGGAGCACATAATGTTGGGTCGAAAAGTATTTTTTTCAAATATCTCCGTAGAATGTGCACAAGTAACAACTATTTAAAATAATATTTTTATGGAAAATCTAGCAGGAGCACAGGAGCTTGAGCCTGAAGAGTTAAAATATTATTCAAAATGCCTCCTGTCAACTTTGTACCAGGAGCACAAAATGCTGAAGTGGTAAGTACTTTATTTCACTTTATTGAAAGTACTTGGTGCAAATTAGCAGAAAATATATCAGGAGCACATAATGTTGGGTCGAAAAGTATTTTTTTCAAATATCTCCGTAGAATGTGCACAAGTAACAACTATTTAAAATAATATTTTTATGGAAAATCTAGCAGGAGCACAGGAGCTTGAAGAGGTAAAATGTTATAAAAAATATATGCATCTCGTATTTGATTTCTTACATTTATAATTTATTTGCCCAGGGCTGCTCACGCCTCTGCCCTCATGTCTTCAATTCCTTAAATGATTTTTTTTTTGGAAATTTTTCCTTCTCGACAAACATGAAATGAGAATGTTTATTATTTTAATTTTATTGAAGATAAAACCCCAACCTTCGATATATACCACAACCCATTTCCGTAGTACACAGCTATGGCCTTTCACACAAGCCTTGTGTGCAGCGTCAAAACCAAAAACGCTTATTTAAAACACAATTGAAATATTAAATATTTTTGCGAACTACCTACGACGACACAACGATAAAATCTTCTCGCGTAGATATAAACACAAATATGAAATTTCAAAACGAATAGTATGACGTAAAACAGTCTCCCCGAACAAATTCTATGAATCAAATTAGTATATTTCACCCTTTATCTATTCGTGAATCGTTGTTTTTCTATTCGTTTGTATGTTCTCCATCATTCGCTGTGGGCTGGTTCATAATATTGTAAAACAGAAGTGAAGTAGGGAAGATCGTGTGATAGGGGATTGCGGCAGGGGGAATGATAAGGAGGACGGTAGGGGGTAGAGATGATAGGGAGAAGAGTATGATAAGGGAGATACTATAAGTTTATGGAGGTCCTTGGCCCAAGGGGAAGAATGATCGTCTGGTCGGTCACCCCTGTTTCCCACCGGAAAACTGAACAGCGTCAGGGCTGTTTTTGAATTTGTGGCAAGTGAGCGTAGCAGTACGAACATTGTAGCGCACTATTGGCGATGCGTCAACCAATGAAATAGAAACATTTTAGAATCCACTTTGCACGATATAGTTGGTCACAGCAATCAGCGTTAGGTGATAATAATAATAATAATAATACTAATAATATTTATTTGAAACACACATTATTTTACAGAAACATTTAAGAAGGCTTTGACTGTCCAACTAGGAGCAAATCCCGTTTTAGGACAGTCAAATTGATAAGTTTAGTTCATATTAATATACGAGGTGTGTTCAAAAGAAAAGGTGAATTTTGAATTTTCGCGGGCTGTGTACATTCGATTATCGATTTATTTTTGTTTTGTTATGGTACACATATGTTTATCATATGTTAACATTATCAGCCATTTTGGATTAGTGGTTTGTTTTTGACAACTGGAAAGGTTAGTCACGTTTTTGAGTGTTCTTCGATTTTTTATTTAGGTTCGTTTTTTGAGGCATCATCAGTCCGATTGAAGTGAAATTTTAGATTTGCTTTATTTTCTATGTCCTCATTAGCATTTCTTCTTAAAAAAAATTTGATTCCTTTTAGAAAAAAATTGTTAATCCTATGGAGGAATTTCCAAGTTTTGGTCGGAACTTGATAGCCGTTTTCTGGGGCATCATTAGTCCGATTAAAGTGAAAATTTATATTTGCTTTGTTTTCTATGTCCTTATCAGCATTTCTTCTAAAAATCCAAAAAAATCGATGTTTTTCGATTTTTTACTAAAATAATAAAAAGTAAATAATCGAAGAACACACAAAACGTGACTAACCTCTCCAGTTGTCAAAAACAAACCACTAATCCAAAATGGCTGATAATGCTAACATATGATAAACATATGTGTACCAACATAAAAAAAATCAATAATCGAATGTACACAGCCCGCGAAAATTCATAATTGACCCTTTCTTTTGAACACACCTCATACATATACATAAGAGAATACGAGTATAAAAGAATCCATAAAGTAAATTTAAGAAAAAAAAAGGTTTTTTTTTATTTTGTTTTTTTTTTTTAAAGTATGTTGCATTTTTTTTACTGTATTGTACTGTACTTATTATTGTAATTATTGTACTGTATTGTAGAGTAATAATGAATTAATATAATGGTTATTTTCACATTAAAAATTTAATGCACAATTCTTATCAGAACTTGTACACTACACACCGCTTACATTTGGTTATAGAGCAATGCACTTCAATGCATGCATAGTTCATGGTTTAAATTACGTTTTTTCTGTTTGTTGACCTGAAGTTAGGACAGAAATTAATAGCTGTGCAAAGTTTATTACGTCAGAGATCATCGTAATAATGTTTTTTTTGTCGTTTAAATACGGGAAAACACATAAATGTAAAAACCTCACAAACTAAATCGGTTTTACCGATAATAAATAACCATTTTAAACAAATTGAGAATTGGGTAATGAGAAGTAAATAAAATCATATAAATAATTCGTCGCAATGTGGATTAACAGCAGTTTGAAAATTGCCCTGAACGCCGAAACAGCTGTCACAATAATAAAAACTAAAATACTCGGAGAACTTAATAATAACATTATTAAATTAAATTTACATTAAATAAAAAAAAAGTTCTACTAATTAAACACAGAAAAAATTAATAATGATTTTTTGTTCCAGACAGTTAGATTTCCCATCAATAGTTAAGAATGTTAACACATTCATAAAAAAAGCGTTTAACCTTACTTTGAAGAACACGGTAAAATAAAGGTACAAAAGGAGGCATCCCTACCTACTCGTACATACTCGTATATACATACATTACTCCAATAAAATGAGTAAAAAATATGTATGTATTAATACGTTCCTTGACCGATGCGTTGTAGGTAGTTATCACGACTGAATTCACCTGTCCCGATCTGTCCGCCCCTAATACTAGCTTAAAACGCCTAATTACTAACACTAAAAGTAATTACATAACTCCTAGACGGCGATCTATTTTTCTACATTTCATCAGCCTGTCATTTACACGAACCCAGAGGGACTTACTTTGACGTTGGATATTCAATAAAAGAGACAGGGAAGTGTTAATTTTTTGTTGTACGGCAGGTATAGGCACATCTGCCGTACAACAATGTTCACGCTTGGTAATAAAGCGTTATCACGTGTTTCAAACTTTCCATTGTACGTATTTTTAATGAAAATTTCGAGCTTGATATTCGACTTTACTGTCGGGGGAAATCACCATGTGACATGAGTTACTAACTTTTTCACACTTAATATAAAAAGACACGTAGTTACATAGTTGAATTAATTCCAGAATAAGCGTGTTATCGGCAGAGGCGTAAAAATATTTGCATGTGAATAATGTTGCGCCGTGATATCTTTTCGATGTTTTATTGGATATCCGAAAACAAGTTGGCCTTGTTTTCGGATATCGGATTCGTATATTCTGGATATTTCACCCGGAAAAATAAGTATTGGAAAAAATATTAAATATTAACAACGATGGAAAATGACGCGAACGGGAATTGAATTTGGGACCTTGGGCTCGCCTATCGTTTGATCTAATCGCCGAGTTTTAGACTTGACGGTTCGAATCCCGGTGGCACTTATAACTTATAATCCTGTTCTTTGTTTGCATTTTTAAATACATACAAATTTCGGAAAATGTTCCAATCTTTAGAAGAGCACGTAACTATGCACAGGACAACTACGTACAAGACAGACAGATAGATGCACAACTAAACAAAAATGCATACAGTGACAACTGGGCACAAAGTAGAGGACATGTCGGTTATGTTTATATACGAGTATTATCTATTTAAAGGAGGGCAGGTTGGATTAAAGTTAGGTTATATTAGGTTACATGGGTTAGCTAGGTTAGGCGAAGTAACCTTAAATTTAAAGGAGGGCAGGTTGGATTAAAGTTAGTTTATATTAGGTTACATGGGTTAGCTAGGTTAGGCGAAGTAACCTTAAATTTAAAGGAGGGCAGGTTGGATTAAAGTTAGTTTATATTAGGTTACATGGGTTAGCTAGGTTAGGCTAAGTAACCTTAAATTTAAAGGAGGGCAGGTTGGATTAGATCACTTTGGGATTACATAGAATAGATAGGTTAGAATAGCACCGTTTACATAATATATTTTTTAACCACTCGAGTTACAGCTATACAAATTTGGGTATCAGCGCTAATGACGTCGAGCGACAGCTACTCAAATGTGGGTGGCTGTAGGTAGGTGGTTTTTGCGAATTAAAATTAATTACTTCTCGCAAAAAACTAAAATATTTACTTAACTTCTATCGAATGCCTACCAAAAGATGCCGCTAATATAAGTTTCTTGTAATATTGAAAGAAAAAAAATTATTAAAATTAAACATCTGTTTATACCTTAAAAACTGCATTTTTTAAATGCCTTTGACTATAGAAATTTCAAGTAGACCGTACACAACATTCAGAAATAGTAATATTTAATATTGCTCCATATACGTTCAACGTAGGGAAATTTTTTGTAACAAACACACAGAATTCGGGCGTTTTTAAATTTTACGATTTTTTAAAAAAATATTTGTAAAACCTATAAATATGGGACAAACAGTGAAACGTGGGTGGATTCATTGACTTCAAACGATAGAAAACAGTTTATATATTCCCATATTAGTAATATGAGGTAGGATTTTAAGAAAAATCCGAAACCCAACGCCCAGAAATGTCTGTCGCTCAAGGCGTTTTTTTTTTTAAATATGGTGTCGCTCGGGTGGTTATCAGAATCAAAATAAACAGGGAGAGATTAGCGTTTTAAAATCTTGCTAATATAAAATATTTATTGTAATAATTTTTCCAATAAAATAATAAAATACATTATTGTAAAGATTGGCTAGCCCTAGGCACTATTTTGCTGCCCTTGTCAGTTACATAAGCCCTCACCCCGACCCGCTCGCGCTCGAGAAAACTGCATTTCTCTATCATTTCCAAGTGGAAAGCACGAGAAGACTCATATTTTATGAGCGTATAGTAATAGTTCGGATGGTTTCACAATTTCACCGTTATACGGAGAACACAAATAGGAGAAGATCCGAATGAATGACATTGTACTAAGTACTTAATAACGTTATGCAGCTTTCCTTCCCGTTATTGTCTTATGAGCTTTGCACAAGTTGGGCGAGGTTCAACGTTTCAAAGGGCACACAAACTGTTGAAAGTTTTTAAATCGTAGTTTTTAAAAGTAAGTATTTGATAAAAATCACACTTTAATAAGAAATCTTGTTAGGGAGTGTGATATGATATGATAATAATGATGTATATGCCGCACGATTTTATAAGGAATATTTTAATGTGCATTAAACGATTAGAGTAATATTAGTCTATATTACATGCTCAATTTACCAGATTATATCACTGTAATTTTTTTTTTACTTTCATAATCTTAAAAATATTGCAAAAAAACCGTTTGGTTAATTTGAATTTGGACTTTTTTTACAAATAAAACAAATCATTTTTTTTACTACAGAAATACAAAATCTTCAATACAAAGCATAAAATCAATTTGTATGTATCACTTAGTAGCTACTCACAACCGGTGAGTTCTGACGTCGTTAAATTGGCAGAGCTTTTTCTGTTTGGCATTTGTAGATCAACACAATTATTTTTTCCTCTCAATTTTATTTCCATCATGAGCATTTAAATAAAATAAAAATCTGTGAAAAATCATCAATGAATTAATGCTTCTATATAAACTTTGGCGAAACTAGGTAGAAAATCAAGAATATTTTATTATGTAAACAATTCATAGAATACGCCAGATTATGGAATTAACCCATTCCAGGAAGAACTATATAAAATCATGAAACTATTTTATACTCAAATTTTTAAAATATTATTTTATTGGATCATTGAAAATTACAGAAATATTACCAATAAGAAAATAAAGAAGGAATTTACATGAAATTCAAAGAGATACATTCAATGGAAGTATTTAAATAGGTTTGTTAAGCAATAGTCAAAGTGTAGGTACCATTTTTTAATTGTTCGTCGACTGCGCTGCCCATTTCAGAGTTAACTTAATTTTGGTTTTGAGGCCAAAATACCCGTTCAAACTGAATGATGTATTTTTTAAATGATCTGTCATGTTGGTAGTTGTGAGAACTAAAATACGAGGTTTAGGTTGGTAGCATTGTGGCGGGCTGGTCGGTTGGGCGGTCTATCGTATAACTTGAACTTTTCTGAACTCTGAAAATAAACGTCTTATAAATAAATCGTCTATATTTCAATTACCCGAGTGTAGACATATTAAATTAAAGGTTTAATAAATATCTAGTTCGGATGAGAAGTATTTAATTTTTGTTTTGTTTTTGATTATGAAGTATATGCCATGGAAAAAAAACGATTTTCGTAATTTTACAGGCAACTCAGAATTTTTTTTCGGGTTTATCGTATATTTAAAAAAATATATCATATATGCTATATAAATATGATTAAGCAAATAAAAAAAAAAATAAAAAAAAAAATTTAAAAAATAAAGTTTTTCGGGTAGATGTTTTAAATTATATACGGAAAATTTGTGTTCCAACGTAAATTGGTCGTCTTTAATTTAATTTAAAGTCCACCATAAGGCTTATATTATATTTAAAAAAAATTGTATTTCATTATATTTTCACAGTAGACGGGGTAAAACTTATTTTTTTAAATCATCGTTAGCCCTATATTTCATAATGTAAAACAAAAATAAATAAATTACTTCTAATCCGTACTAGACATTTATTATACTTTTTGATGAAAAAAAGATCATTAGGTTTTGGTGAGTATTTTGTCCTCAAATTCAAAATTAAGTTTTGTATGAAACAGGCCGCGCAGTTGTTCCTCTTAATGAACCATTACTTATAATTAATTATTTTGAGTACGATGCAATGAACCTTTGAATGCGCCTTTCCATCTACTCTAGTCCTTTTTACCTTTATCCCACTCCTATGTTCCCCCACTCTCCCCTCCCCGGACTGATAGTTTAAGCTAATTGATGTAAAACTGTATATTGTCACACTTTACTCATAGTATTTATCATCAGCAGAGCAAAAATTAGAATTGGTATGATTTATTGTTTTTATTGTTATACGAGTATATGTAAATTATAAATTTGCTGTTAATTTTCCCAAAAAAAATGTAGATTGATTATTTAATTGAGTGAATACATTTTTTCGGCATTTTGCATATATTTTATTTATAGCTTTTTTTAACAGTATCCACATATTATGCACAAATAGCAGTGTCGCCTGAGTTTCAACACGGGTTTTTCGAAACATTCTTAATTTTAATTGAGGCAAAATTAATATGGCACGCCGTATCATTTTTTGAAAGTTTCATTTATATTTAAAAGCTTCATAGATCATGGGAAAATAATAAACTCACTATATAATAAATTTTTTTGATAAAAAAACCTTTGTAACTTTTTTCCACTTATTTATTTTCGATCGTACCGGTTTCACCCTATCACGCGCATCCTCAGACTGGTACAATGATCCGGTCGAAAATAAATGAGTGGAAAAAAGTTACAAAGGTTTTTTAATTAAAAAAAATCATTTTAATATGGAATTCCACCATGAATTGACAGTTTCAAAATTAGAAATAAACTCACTTTAACTGAAAAAGACAATGAAACTGAAACCAACTGGAAAAAAAAATCATGAATTTTTACTTAGAAAATACTAACAACTAACGTGTCTTATTTTTTTAGAGTTTTATACGCATTTTAGAGCATTTTGTGAAAACGACAAATTACCTGGAACTAGAATTGACACTAAAACCAAACTACAAATGAAGAAAAAAAAACTGGAAAAGCACTGAAATTTTACAGATCAGATTCCGACAAACAATTATGGAGTGTCGTATTATTTTACTGAGGTCTTATGTACATTTCGAAGCTTCTTAGTCGATGGTGTAAATTACAAACTTACTGAAACTCGTATGAAGAAAAAAAAAATCGGTAAAAGAAATAATCATTTAAAAAAAGACGGAATAATACGCCGTGCTAAACACATCGTACCGTTATTTTGTCATTTTCATCTCGATAGCGGAATAGTGTACTTTCACAGATTTATTAATTGTCTACAAAAATTGAGAAAAAATTACGATAACCGTGATATTATTTTTTTTTATGTTTACGAATAAATTTTCTATAACGATTTATAATGTACCATTTTTGATATGCCCCCTAAACGATATGTTCGTTTTTGTTCGAAAATAGATCGGTGATAGTCGTCTTACCAGCCAGTGGCGTTATGTACATCATAATGAGGTTGCAGCCAGATCAAACCTTTTTAGGAATGTGCGGTTATATATTTAGATCGTTTTAAAAATCATTAATTGTGAATGAATGTATTAAAATTACACACTTTTAATGCGATTATCAGAATCAGAAACATAAATTTCAAATCTTCCATACATTTTCAGCGGTATTCGTAACTTGTGAAAATATCCTATTACTTACTTGTATGTACAACAATCAATTGAGATATATTTTTATGTATTATCAAAGTGAACGAACCCCCATAAAACACTTCAGCGAGCACAAGCTCACGTGTTTATTATCTTCCCATTTAATGCTTTCTTTTCGGAATAAATCCAACCGATAGTAACGTTTCCCCCTATCCTCCCCACCCCCTCGGAGGTTTCACTGCGCTGGAATTTATCGCCGGTCATATCTTGTGAAATGCTTTTCTTCTGCAAGTGCAGTTCAAGGACTTTCTGGCACAATGGGTTTATTTTATATGAACGGGTAGGGGATTCTCCATAGACGTATCACGATTAGATGAGACACTGAGCGAAAAAAGTAACTCCGCTTTGATGGAGGTTGGTACATCCACATACTATCACACTTTAGTGGACCTACAACCATCGTCGGCGTTTGACGCATGCCTATGTCGAAATGACTTTGTGAAGTGTATTGCGTTACCGAAAAAATAACACAAAAAAGTTTAATAAAGCCGACGTAGTAATTACTTTCTCAGGAGATTGTGTTTTTATATTATTAAAATAACTGCTAATTAAGCGAGACTACGAATTTTTTCCTAAAATTTGAACTGTCACATCGTGTTGCTACGTTTATTGAATTCGTTTCACTGACGTCAGAATTGTCCTAAGTACGATTTCGATGACTGGAGGCAAAGGTCACGTGACACTCACTTTGGCACCAACTTGTTTAGCGTGTTTTTGACTGCGGTAAGGATATTACAAAACATTAATAAAAAGGGTTAAAATAAGTACCCATTTGGTTTTTGCAAACAAGCCGAACCCCTTTACTTAGGCTGCTGCTAACTGCTAGCTCGCCCCTCGCCTCTCTTATTTTGATTTCTCCTCCTTACGTGTTAGGGCATCACTATATATTATTTGCTCTGTGTTATGGTAAATGTCGGTACATGGTCCTTGAGTATTGTTCGACTGTTGAACGTTAAGTCCCCTTTCCACATCAAATACGTCTCCCGAAAAAAATGGAACAAGGTTTTAAGTCTCCGTCTGCATTGGTAGACTCCTCTATTTTATATAACTCTATGGTTAAACCCGGCTTTATAAAACTGCATTAGATACTTTATCATGGCTTCCAGTCGTATCACTGAAATGACAATTCCAGCTCTGAGGTGCGTCGTAAATCTGAGCTTATCTCGACATAGTTATTAATGTAATGATGTCTGGTAAAAGATAAGTAAGAAATAAATCATTATACCGCCAGTCGTCTGAACAAATGTGTAATACGATTCAAAATATTTCGAAAGACGTATTAATGATACCATTTGAATTTACGTATTTTAGATCGTTTGGGGCTGTGTAAATGATGATTTGGCGACATTACATGCAAAAATAAAGTAACAAATGTAACAAATTATAGGTCAATATACATAATGCCTACTTTATCCATACTTTTTGTAAGCTTTTTTTACTAGACGAGTTGATATCTCGAATGAAGCAAATCATCTCAACCCTTCAGCGTGGATTTATTAAAGGAATAGAAACTCTTTCTAATTTGATATTATGCAATAATATCGTTAATGCCCCGAATGCATCGCATCAAACTGATTCCATATATACTGACGGCGTTTGACAAATTCCTCTGCGCTGCCGGTTTAATAGATTACGTAATTTTGTATTTGAGGCCCAAATACCCATCCAAACTGAATGAAATATTTTTTTAATTGAAGGTTCAGTAAGGAAGTATATGCCTTATCAATTTTCATCATTTTAGAGGCAACTTACAAAATTATTTTCGAGTTTACTGGATTATTTTTTTAATTATCATTTTTGCTATGTAAATGTGATTACGTAAATAAAATATTAAAAAAAAAAAAAATTCTGGTCGATATTTTAATTTATGAACGGAAAATTTGTGTTCCAAAGTATATTGATCGTTTTTAATTTAATTTAAAGTCGACCATAATGCTTATTTTAATATATTTTTATTTTACGTTTCATTATATTTTCAAAGCAGGCGGGGTATATATGTTTTAATTGCCGTTATCCCCCAAATAATTGTTAAAGGTGCCTCTAAAATCGTGAAAATTGAATTACTTTAATGGCCTATATTTCATAATTTAAAATAAAAGTAAATAAAATACTTCTAATCCGTGCTAAAGATTTACTAATTCTTTAATTAAAAAAAAAACGTATCATTCATTTTGGATGGGTATTTTGGCCTCAAATCCAAAATTAAATTTTGTATGAAACAGGCAGCGCAGCCGTTCCTCTTGGTACGTAAACTAAAAAAGTTGGGAGTAAGAGGCAATATGTTGGAATGATTTAAGGGTTATCTGTTGGGAAGGTACTTAGCAGACAAGGTTAATTCATTCACGTCTAATACATTTGCAGCATCGAGCGGAGAACCCACGGATCTCATCGTGCCTAAAAATATTTATTACAGGTAAAACCGATTTACTGAGAATATAATTGTGAGAATAGTTCACTATTCTGTGAGGACTTTAATATCGGTGCTCCCCGTGTTAAATGGCAATGTTTTCTTAATTTTCTTAACGTGACTGCTATTGACTTATTTAAATGTTATATTGTTTGGGTCTAGTGAAAATACTCAGAAGTGGGTGGGAATTGAAATACTTACAGAACTTAATAACAACAATATTAAATTTGATTTACGTTAAATTTAAATAATAATATATATATATATATATATCGTCGATGCCTAAATAGTGAATTATGATAAGTTGTTGTCACATTGACATTCTCAACAAATATTACTAGAGCACTTGTAAGGCACATGGACTATGCAGTGGTATCAAACAATTTTCACAATAAACATAATAAATTTTTCTGTCATTGTAAAAGTTATTTAATTACAAGACCTTTTCTAACGGTACATCTGTCCTTTATTTTCTTACCTATGATTTCATAAAGATATGCAGATACTCGTATAACTGCCATTATGAAAAAAATAATATCCTGGGAAGGCACTGAATATATTAAAAAAATTAAAATAACTGTAATATTTACATAGATGTCACTAGTATTCACTGGGGTTAATAGTTCGTAGAATCATTGACAGATGTCACTCGAGAATAGATTCACCCTCTCTACGTTAAAAAAAAAACAAAAAAAACGGAGGTACGAGCTCTTGAAGCTCACTTGGAATACATGACACTTGCCTCCAGGCTGTTCCTTTGTCGTTCATATTATAAAGAGTATTATGTAATCTTAAATATTATAGCAGAGTGATTTTTGTGAAGACAGAGATTTGCTGGTATCGTGCTCACAACAATAACCATAGTACCTGTCACATGCAAAAATTAAATAAAAAACATACACGAAATTCACAAGACCGAACAGAAGCACGCGTTCACAATAGGTAATAATTATCATGTAGTCTATCTATAATATTTTAAACAATCTTTTAAACATATACACTCAATTTTTTTCACACAGGTAAAATAGTAATTACGTAAAACAGTGACACTTGTCGAATAATGCGCGCCAAACTGGATGAAAATAGGAGTCAACATAGAGCAAGTTCTATTCTTCATATGGAAACCATATTGAAAGACGACTTGTATGGAATCTGTACGAAAAGAGGTGTCGTGGAAAAGCGCCACACCAGAAATTTTATATTATTTTCGAAACTCCTCAATGGCCACGCTATTGATTGTATTGATGTTTATGAAACCACGCTACATTTAAGTACTTGGTAATGATTTTAGATGTTGCCAATAGAAAACTTTATTTATAATATAAACACATACATTTATCTCAGACCACTTCAATTGAAAATAATGTTCGAGCAGTTTCGACAGTACTCTTCCTTCGTTAGGACTACATTCAAACTAATATAAGATATGTGACATTATAATTTTAGAATAAAACAACATAGAACTTTGTTTACATCACTTTTATTTTATATGTAATATACTTCTTGCCGACCGGGTATCGCTACAATGGTAGCTCCTTCAGGGCATTATTATACTACTAAACTATTATAATTTAGTAAACGATGTAAACGATTAATTAATATTAAGATATTATTTTATTTTTAAACTAATATAATATACAAAATAATGACAGACATACATGAATATTTATGTGTTGGAGTGGGAGGCGACCAAAGGGGAAGGGGTAATTAGCGGTTTTTCAGGAGGAATCGAGCAATTCACTGGAAAAATATCTAGAGTAGGACATTAGGAAAATTTTACTTGGTTATTCAATACGCTGAAAGAAAACTGAAAATTATAATGAGTAAATGTAATACACACCACCATTCACGAGCGCGGTTATACTAAGTCCGTAGAGAAGAATGTTCTTCATTTGAGGTAATCTATTTATTTGCAAGTCTAGATGCTATCGTTGGGCGTTATTAACTTACAGTGTATCGCATCTCCACTTGAAATGAAGCCTTCAGTAGTCGGAGGAAATCCCAAAGGCTTTACGGACATTTTCTCAAAAGAATTCTCATCTCATCGGTATGCAGCGGCGGGAGTGTTAGAAGTGCTTTATTGAATCTCAAGGCTTTTTGCGAGTGTAGTTTAAAAAAAGGTATCCTTTATGCCCTTGTATAGGGGAAGATTGTGGGGAAAATTAATTAAACGTCCTCTTGAGAGTTTTTGTTCCTTCTAGGAGAATTCTCACTCCTTTTGAGTGGAAGCTATTGAATTCAACCTCCAACTTTGTTTTTGTTTTATAACAAATTGCTTCACATTTCAAAGGAACTAAAAACTACACGTTCCCTTGAGACATACTTTTTTCATGGAATGTGAATACCACTCGAGAGTTTCGCTGGTCTGAGTCAGTGGCACTACGGCACCCCTGGGAATGTCGTGAGTCGGTAATGGGTAGGGGAAGAAGTAGGACGAAGAGGTCCCTGAGAGAGAAGCAGTGTTGCGGTAAAAAAACATTATAATACTTGACAATTTTTTATAGCGGATTTTTTCTGAAATATCACTTTAAGGGTGAAATAAAGAGAATTAAACTTTATTTAAAATTTTCCATTCGCATTACATAGACATAATAAATTATATAAACGAAATGAAGTATCTCAACTATTGCATTTGTCATATTTCTGTGAAAGGTCTCAGGATAAGCTCCTCGAGTTGTGGCGTCAGAATCAATGAAATTACAAAATGTCATTGATCAGAATGAAATTATATGGGCGTGAATTTCACGTACCAGTAATTATGACCGGATAATTAAACACATGTGTGAATCAGCACACTTTTTAAAGGGGTATAAAGTCATTAAAAATAAGAAAAAAGTAACTAACCCGAAAACCTAATATAACCTAAATTAATTAATAATTTTATTTATTTTTTCGAACTTTTAATGACTTAATATTAATTTTAATTTAGACTCATATTGTCTAAATAAATCTTAATTTAAATTCAATATTTGGAGAGCCACAATTTACAAAAATAGCTATTTAGCGTTTATTTTTGTATTTGGGATTTCATATACATTCATCAAAGGAAAGATTAGATGCATTTTCTAGTTTCATCACATGTCCAAACTACTGCAATTACGTTGAAAAATGTTTCGAAGCTACGTAAATATTACTAACTAGGACATCACCTCCAGAGCACGTACAAGCGGACACATTCTCTAACATTATAATAAAGGTTTACTAAATTAATAAACAGATTTGGCTCTCAAAATTTTTTTTAATCGTTGTAATGTATATTTTTGGCTCTTTGGTGAAAAAGTTTGCCGACCACTGGCCAGTTGATGGCCCATCAGCGGCCATCATGTAGAGGGTCCATCAGACGTCACTATGCCCACTACACGTTGGGCTGTCCGTAGTGGGTCAGCTGATGGCTCATCATTTAGAAGGCCCATAAGACCACTGGTGAAATCTGCCGTCTGGCGGCAAAACCCAATTTCGATTAGGCCTGGAAGGCACTTTAGTCGGAAAGACGTTCGATTGTCGCCAGACACGGCGCTAGGTGCAGAGTGCATACAAAATTAAATAAATAATAAATTTCATTAAAAATCCGTATTCTACAAGATACGGTTTTTTGATTTAATATAGATATTATAAAGCTAGCAAGAGCAAAGCATTTAATATGTTATGGGCGCTGAGCAGAGTGCTCCACAGGGCCGGGCCTGCATGGTATTAAGAAAGACGATACAACGTGTCATTCGCTTATATACTTCCATAAGTCATGCTGTCTCTTTCATTGTCCATTTCGATTTTCGCTCTCATACACTTGGATATGCGCTCACCACAATAATGTAAATTGCAATGCGCTCCTGAGATGATTTTCCTATGAAAACCGTGCTATACAAATAATCCATTTATTACAATTATTAATGTTTTACCTCCCATCTCCCTTGTTTCTATTATCTATAATCCGGAATAAGTGATACCGTATGCTATTTTGTTAGTTTCGTAATTGGGTTTCCTATTAGGGTGGTTAGTAAAAGATTAAATCTTGTTCAAATATATTTAATTATCATTTAAATATTTATGATGAAAACACCTTACTGGTAATATCAAAAGTCTATACTCCTGATTTGTTATTGGCTATGCAATGCGGCATATAGGGCCCCAAGCACACGATTGTAAAAAAAAATCCTTGACAACAAAACTTTTACCATACATTTTTTGACGATCGTTCAGTGCACACTTCGGCGCCTTTGATACCTAGAAGCGAGTTGTAATGTTGCCAGCGCAATATAAGACATAATTATTCCATGTTACGGGACATGTTAGGTAATAATAATTTAGGAAATAATTTCGGCGCCCCTTCGGATATTGTGCATATGTTTTTTGCACAGTATAAACGTACGGCAGATCCGGCGCTCACCACAATAATGTACGCTGTAATGCGTTCTTGGGATGATTTTCCTATGAAAACCGTGGTATACAAATAATCCATTTATAACTATTATTGTTTCACATCCCATCTTCCTTGTTTCTATTATCTATAATCCGGAATAAGTGATACCGTATGCTATTTTGTTAGTTTCGTAATTGGGTTTCCTATTAGGGTGGTCAGTAAAAGATTTAATCTTGTTCAAATATATTTAATTATCATTTACATATTTATGATGAAAACACCTTACTGGTAATATGAGTACTATAATAATGGATGACAATTCATTTACAAGCATACTTTAAGTGTAAGTGTTGTCGCAGCTTACATAGCCTAAACAGGATATCAAGAATGAGATAGAAGATATTTACTTTAATAATCAATAAAATCTAGACACAATATACAAAACAAAACAGTTCAAAGACGGAACAAATAACGAAGATTTCAAATTCCACAAATAAAGACAACATTTAGTAATATTAGTAAATATACTCGTATTTGTATTTTTCTCGGATGATTTCTAGAATCACATTTATCATCATATAATTTTACGATAAAAAAAATGTATAAACTAATACGGAAAATTTGATTAAAATTGCTATAGAATATAATTTGATATGTACATACAAACATGTTAATAGGTATGATATGTTTCGCTTTGATTTTTAACATTAGAATCATTAAACTATTTTTCTTTAATCAAATTGACACAGTATTTTTGATATGTATATAATATATTGCACACAGAGAATTTGCATCAGGAGAATTTGCTAATATCAAATGTTTGCAACTTATATAAAACATTAAATAATTAGTACAAGCATATTTAAAGAAGGTCATTAATAACGACGGTGAAAGCTATTTCCGTGAAAATTCTTCGATCCCTTAATATACAATCGAAGTGTATAAAGCCTTACTCAGTTAATTCTATTGATTTAAGCACAAAACTGACTTAAATAAGCTCATTACATATACACGTTTAATCGACTTGGACGGACACACTTAAATTTATGAAAATGACGAATGACTAATGAGTTTAACTCTTTGAAGCACTGTGGTACCAAAAATCGATCACCAAGGAAATAAATAATTCAGTGATCCATTAACGATTTTAGTAACTAATTGTGAAGTATGGAATCTTGACTAATTATTTTACACTAGCGATCATACGTGGCGCTGCACGGTTTGGCAGTAATATTTATAAGTTTGACATTTTCAAAGGGCTTGTGGTTTCAAAGTTCGTGCTTCAAAAAGTTAAAGGAAAGCGATAAAATGCTAATCGGATCACGTACAATGATATGAACAATGTACTTCAAAACGACTGTGCCGAAAACTCAACATATGACATATTTACTGATAGCTTCTATATAGGTGATTTGCAGATTGTATATACAGTGATAACGACAATTTTGAAACGCAAGTTCTCAAATGAATAGCGCATTTAAATATACTGTATTTTTTCCCTCGTGCAAATGTTCATAAGTAATACATTTTATAATGTGAATTTATAGGAAAATGTTTGATACAACAACAAATAAAAACGTATAATTATCTATCTATAAATATAAATCATGTAAACATTCAATAGACAATCATTCAATCTTAAATACCTAGATAGGAATAAATACATCGATTTTATATGCAATTTTTATAAGTATTTTGAAATTAAAGCTACCAAATTGATATTAAAAATGAATATGCCAATACTGTGCGCCATACATAACAGTGTTTCAAATTATAAAATCGAATTTATTCTAGCAATCGTTTTACGTTACTCGATATTACGTTATCAGTAACACTAGTACACACACTCATCTAATGGTAATTAATAATATTTCATAGCGGGTAATGCTGAAATGGGATGAAAAATTGAATTATTTAACATTTCATAAATTCGTTGGTGTATGAATATTGGTGCCTTGAATTCCATAGATAATTTAAAGCGTTTAGTTTAACTGATCTAAGTTTTAGTTATTTTGTTATTTAATTTGCCTAGTTAGTTGTTAGTTTCTACAAACATGTGTCTTTAAATTATGAAGAATTAGTAAAATTTTTGAACTTTTAACACTAGGATCATTTTTGTATAAATAATAAAATATAACATTTCACATGCACAGTTTTTGATCTAATTAACGAAATTTTCCAACTTAATTCATATTTACTTTTTGACAGTATAAATAATTTATTATTTTAGGTTCATAGGCTTTAAAAGATAAAGTAGATGTAAAGAAATAAAGATTTTGTCTACGGAAAAATATTATAATAGGTCTAAAAAAAACTAGGCGGTTACCTACTTAAATATATCAAACACATAAAAGTAAAGATTTACCAAGCATTTTTGTAATTTATTGATCTGTATTTATCCTCGAAACGATAGAGCTATGGTTTTTATATAGGGAACCAATATTTCGTTCAGGATGTAAAAAATTATCATTTATTCTGTGTAAGTTTAATCTGATATATCATGATTATGATGTATGCGCCGAAAAGTGGCCAAGTCAAAGTCACTGTGTTTTGAGAGACAGAGATTGAGGATTTTTGAATGAATGTAGGTTTATAGGTTCACAAGTTAGGATATATTTTTAATTAAAGTGTATTTTGATTCATATACCTTCGTAAAAAAATATTCTGACTTACGAAGCTGTGAGTTTGTGTACACGCAAATGACCTCAGTCTTAGTCTGCCAACGGACAGAGATATTGACTTGGCGAAAACGATGTATGCTCTCGATATGAATATTAGCTAAAGGTTTTGATTGTGATTTAAAAAATATTTTTACATATTGGTGATAAGCGATTTAAATAGCTCTCTCACACACCGCTTATTGCCATCGGTTCAAATACTGGTTTAATAAAAAAAAAACACTATCCCCTCACGTAATAACGAGTTCAATAATAGCCTACAAATAGGTTTTAGCTTCTACACACAAACTTCGTGTAGATGAATACAGAGATACACCTAGAATAAATATTACTTAATGAACCTTGCGTCGTAACGTACGCCGCCACTTGTCAAAGATTTACTTAGTATTTACAAATATACTTGGATACCACCGATCATGCAATCAATGGTAAAACATATATAGTTTATTAATATAACTGAACACACACGCCCAGTTGGTTTTCGAATCGATAATATTGTAACAAACATACGAAAATTACAAAATTCTTCTAATTCACTAATATAAAAATATCATACTCACACTGAAAATATTGCTTGATTTACAACATTGTTAAATTTGAATCTCGGATTAAATGTGGTTATTTAATAATTGATTTCTTGAATTGTCTAAAATGTGAATTAACGATTGTATAAATACGAAATTAATACATCAAACATTACCCTAAAATACCTAGAATACATTTATGATATTATTTGTGTTCAATTTGTAGAACTCATTTGATAAATGATATTGAATTAATATTTTGATCAGAAGAAAAATAGTTACCTAACGGTAAAATACTTATAAAAATTTAAAAATACATATTTTTATGTGTTATGCATTTTATTTTTGTAACGTGTTTGTATTGGATAGGAGTGCAGATTGAATACATCAAAAAATAAATTAATTAAAACATAAAAAGTATTAGATTAGTAAAATTAGATAAAATGCTATTTAATAAGTGAATCAATGCCTTGATATGTTTTTAAAAAATAAGAATATAAGTATGTATTTACGAATACAATGATTTTAAATTAAAATCTGTATTATTGCATAATCCTTATGAAGCTTGGGCGCAAGCGAAACTTGGCCAGTGTCCAAAAATATAAACAAATAAGTAGTTATGTTTTATTTCTCCAAAATATGTAAAATTACTTCGTGGAGTCATATTTATTAAACAAATAACAATTATTAATTGATAAACTAAAGTTCTTAAAAACTTAAGACAAGATTTTTGTACATAGCGCAAAGGGTAACAATTATTTTTATAAACAATAATTATTAGCCTGAAACACTCATCCAAATTGAAAAAAACCTTTCCGAGCAAAGATAAATGTCGCCGACAGGACTCATTAGCTAAGTTGGTTAAGCGGTTACCCCGAATAGGTAGAGGTCCTGGGTTCGAGTCCCAGATGCGATTGAAATCTTTTTTATTTTCTGTTGTTTTTTCGGTTTCGTGGTTCATTTGGGATGTGTTAATATTATCTTCTTCAATGATTAAATATTACATGAGGTTTACAAACTTCAACAAGTTATAAAAAATTAAATTGAACAAAACAAATTGTAGAAAAACACAATCAATAAACGTACAACTTTTCTTAAAATGTAAAAGAATAAATAAAAAAGTGGAAAGTGGATTTTTTCAAATACGAAACGCGCTTTGAACATAATTTATTGGTGTTGTTGATAAAATGATTTCGAAAAAATAATATTTTCCTTCAAGGCAAATTTCCTGCCCATCATTTTGTATATTCTTAACTATCGGTCGATTTTTATTCCACTTACGCGATAATATCACGAATATTGTCAACATAATGGGTGATATAATCACGATTAATGCGGAGCACCACTTCACCAGGAAGGAAACCATTTGAACATGTACACAATGCGTTAAGTATTACGGGGTTATTACAGAAATAATATGACCTTCGCGTAACCAGGAATAATTCGTAAATTAAACGGTTGTTTGGATACAAATCTTTTTTGTAAATATTAAAAGGTAAATAATATCCATGGAATTTTAATTGTAAAAGGGTGGACACAACATACAACTGGCAATAATATTTCAATCTTGATCGCTTTAGCAAACGTCAGATAAGGGTTACGTTTCCAGTGTGGGAAAAAATGATGAAAAACAGAGATTAATTTTTTTTTTTATAGAAACGCTTTTATTAATTTGAGAAAGTTTTAATGAAATTTATATGAAATTCTTTGTTTACACTACTCTTTAAAATATGTATAACAACGTGTTATTGTATGTATATATCCTGATGAGGAAAGCATCGCTTTCAAACCATGTTATTTATTTGTAAGAAACAAACAGCTTTTAATACAGATTTATATAAAATGAAGTTCAACAAAAGGTATGCTAATAGAGTTCTTTATGCTACCAGTGGTTAAGTGCAGATGTTTCATTAGAAAAATAAAATATGTATTGAAAAATATAATATGGGGGGGGGGGGGGAGGAAGAGAAATATAGGATCGGGACGGGAGATGCTCTCTATACATTTTATAATCGTGCATCAAAATTTGTGATCGTACGTATTACTTCGGCTCGATATTTTGAAAGGGTATTGTGAAGAATGTCGATATTGTGAAATTGTGCGTTATATTGTGCAAAAATACGAGGAATTGGAGAATTTATTCTAAGATTGGTCCTGCATGCGGGAAAACAAATAAAATCAGTTTGTCGGTTTGCTTTTGATGTTATGTAAATGTTTATAAATGAAGACTATATATATAAAGTCACTGTTTAATATATATATATATATTAAACAGCGGAGTAAACAAAGAATTTCATATTAATTTTATTAATAATGACGCCATAAAATAATTACATATTTATTGAAGAAATGAGAAAGTTTTATTCTCGTTTTATCTCACGCCCGCTTTTAAGTATACGCGTTCTTTTTAATATCATATAAAGCAAAAATCTGTTTTCTCAAATAGCAAAAATACTCTCGAGCTTTGGTGTCACAAAACTTGCACAGTTTTTTCTAGGTCAAGTCGTATTCTCATTCCGTTATCAGTTAAGGAGCATCAAAATATGAAAAACTAACGAAAATCAATATAATGCGCCATATTGTTTGATCTGTATATTTCAAATATTAAATAAGAAAAATGGTCGAAAAAATACTGTTGAAACACGTGTAAACTAGGATTGTAGTAACCACGATTATAATAAATAGGATTGTAACTTTCTGTTGAAAAGAATGTACTATCAATCAAATAATTGGTTTGTCATATTTACGCGCTCGTAAAAATGAACGTTTAAAATGAATAATATGAAGCCGATGTTTGTAATTAAAAGAGAAAAAAATAAAGCCTGAGTTAACGACACAAAAACACAATCTAACTACAGCATTCAATGTTATTAAAGTTCAAGAGCCGCAAAATATCCTGCCACCAGAGTGCACAATGCTTCCAAGGCTCAAGAACTGCGCTATTGTTTCCTCCCGTGGTGTGGGGTTGGGGGGTTGATCGTTGGGCGAGAGGGTGGGGGATCGCGTGCGCCCTCCTAACGACCTCCATCCCCGACTCCCACCCACCCCCACCCCGATCCGACCGGAGACGGAAGGCCTTGACCTCCCGCGTCCGCTGCATATCCAATTCCGTCGCGTCGATTCACCTTCGACAGCCGATAACAAATACACAACACGAACGGTGAACGAGGGTGTAGGTATATATAATCGCCAGTGAATAAATTATAATACAGCCCCATCGTGTCTGCAGTAGATTGTGCAAGTCGTGCAATATACATTTGATGCGAGACTAGTTGTCAAGTTTATATTCGTATTAATGAACGTAACAAATGTTACATTTTACGATCAAATAATTTTGTGGGAATACCGAAGGGTAAAAAATATTTCTCCCACAATGTTAAGATAGGTTTTGCAATTTGAACTCTGAACAATACTACTCTATACACTTTTATTCAGTTACATTCGAGGAGGCTTTACACGAGGAAAGAAAGGCTGCTTAAAGGTTGCTATATATTTACTTAAATATCGCGCAGTTGTTGAATTAATTATTATTATTTGCGTAGTGACCGGGTTTGTCCAATACCGGTAGGTACTTCCTACACAAAATTACCCTCTTACGGAGGTTTGCATCGCGAAACGGGCACAAAACCGATACGTTACTGAACGCATGGCAGGTAAGCATGTCCACTACACTCCTGCACTCCTGCCACATCGATTGGTCTCGCTTAAATTAGGGTTTCCTAAGAAGGCGGTTCTGTTATCTAGCGGTGGATGACGTCACTAAAACGTTGTTTATACAAACCAGATAGCGTAGGTTTCCTAGAGAGGGTTTATGTGAGTGGAACCTCAAATCTCCTCTATTTCCTACATATATTATATAACCATGTCTAAATTGTCCATTCTCCAGCGCAGTACGTCACCGTGTCCGTCATCACTTGACATCCCTGGTTACTGTTGAGACGGCCGTCTTTTTACGCCCGCCGCATCACGACATATCACAGCACCGCTTCCTTAGGGAACTGTAGCTTTAGAGTGTTGAGCAGGCATAATAGCCTTTTACATTCAGAATCCGCTATATTGACTATTTTATTTGAATAATCCCCAGTAGTAAAACATTCTTCGCCAACCACTTTGCTACGCTTGGGTACCGAAATCCGACAAATTATTTATTTACACTAACGATCGTTATGGATTGCGGGCATAAGACGTTGTTTCATACCCCTACTATAATTAGTTGTTAGTCATGCCGGTTACATAACTTTAGTATTGAGTCTGCGTTTTAATGAGCTCAACTTTCTTTTAATCTTTTGTTTTGGCCAAAAACTGATGAAGAGTAAAAGAAGCTAATCAACGACATTGGTTTTCAAATTCCTATTTGTCAAATGTATTGTACATAATATTTGTACAAGCACTCAGCTACGGCAGGGTTGAATCAATAAAAGGTGAAGCACAACGGAGAATCGTTATTATAAATAATAAAATAGTCTTTCCAGGTGTAAATTCTGTAATAATATTCCGATGTGAATAGCACTGGAGTTTTTCTCCACCGTTGCGTGCAAGCAGATTCGTTATTTAGTGGAATATTTGCCTCACATAATGTCATCATTTATATGCGTATAGGTTTGTATATACGGTTATACAGGTATTCGGAAAAAAATTGGAATGAGTTGTAAAAAGACTCTTAAAAAAGATGACTTGCAAAATAACACCCAGCTGAAATTGTGGTTACAAATGTAGAGAATACTGCTCTTTAACTTCTGGCAAGGAAAACTAATAATATTTTATGTTACAAAATAACGATAAACGAAGTTTTTCCAAATTTTAATTATTAATTGTTTTTATTGAGATTTAAAAACCTCATTTTAATATTTAATCATTGTAGATAATTTAAATATAACAATTTTAATATTTAATCATATTATAATATGGGATAAAAAATGGAGAATAATATTGACAAATCTTGAAGTTGAGATATGATATCGACGAAGATGACATATTGAATTGGTCTCATTTGCTAAGTTGGTTAAGCGGTTGTCCGGATAAGCAGAGGTCCTGGGTTCGAGTCCCAGATGCGACTGAAATATTTTTATTTTTTGTCGTTTTTTTCCGTTTTCATGTTTCATTTAGGATATGTTAATATTATTTTGTACAATGATTAAAGTTTTTCCAATTTGAAAAAAAAAACACTACCTCCAATTAATGAAGAAACATGTTGTATAAATAAGGTGTAACATTGAAAATGTAGACGTCGCATTATAAAATTATATTTTTAAAACGTCCATCTAAAAAAAAAACACGCCATGAAAGATGTCTTACTGCGTCTCAGAAAATAAAACTTTAACGATGAGGATGCGTAAATTTTTTTAGTGCTCACTGAAAATGGAATTATGAAAAAAGTTCTCGTTCCGTGGTAAATAAATTGTACAAGAAACTTTTCATTTGCAACATTACAGGCTCGCGTTGTAAATGTTAACTTTTGGTCTAGTAAAATATGAAAATCCATTAGGCCTGGGACGGGGCGGCAACATAAAACACCCGGATAAAATCTCCATTATGATGGCTGTGCCGGGGTTGTTGGATGGACTTTCCAGATTAAAAAAAACCCTTGTATTAGTTTAATGGTGATTGCGTAAGTGAATGAAATAATCAAGAGATTTGGACCTTAGGAATTTTTTCATCACCACTCTCACTTGTGCGCGGGCAGAGCAAACGGAGCATCCATAATGATGTTTTGTGCCACTTGGGAAGTTTGACGTATTACACTTTCTATATATTTTTAGACTATTTACGGTGAGGATGGCGTATTGGGTGGGTGGAAGATTGAATAATTGAAATCATTTAAAATTGTCAAAGCAACGATTCGATTTCCGATGGGGTTATCGGGTTACGGCCTAATTAAAAGCATCCCTCCAAGATATTCTTGAATATCGAAAGATCACATCTTAATGTTGACCTGATGTTTTTTAATGTTTTAATAATTTGATCTAACCATTATGATTGTTGTACTTTCAATGAGTCTTTTCGCGAAGTGTCAATGCTGATTTTGCCTATAACCAGTATACTATCTGTACCCTTACCCCTCTTAGGTGATAGTTGGTCTCGTGCGCTTTGACTCTGGCACAATAAACCGACCCGGAGCGGAGCGCAGGCGAGGCAACGTGAAAAATACTGAGGCGAGGCGAGCGGGGTGAGACCGTCATTTACACTATGCGAGTGTATTGGTATACGTATATATCGGCCAATAGGAATTATTCCGTCCTAGCACTCACCGAACGAAAAATAGTTTAACGGATGTCTAAAATGTATCCATCAATCATTGTGCTTATATAATTTATGGAATAAACAATTGGAATGCTCCTATGACCGAAAAATTAATACAAGACACATTTCTGTCACCTGTTATTTCGACAAATAAAAACACCACATTTAATTTCATGTATTGAAGCAATTACTAAAGCACTTTCGGCTCCTTTCTACATAATCGGTAAATAACTTTCCATGTTAACTTTAATGCATTTTCTTCTGCTCTTTTAAGGACGAAGCGTCCATCTGAATTCTAAAGTCTATGGGGGGATACATATAAGAGAGTTCTCTCTTGGGTATTTTGAGTGTACCATTTATATTCCATGGATTTACCATAAACCTTCTTTAAATACATAATTCATAGGTAAACAAATGTAACTTCTGAGATCCAATCTGAAGCACCTCAAGAAAATGTTGCTTGTTCCACACACCTAACATGAATTTACACAAAAAAAATCCCCGAGGACTTTGGTGTTTAGAAAAAGAACTGAGCTATAAAAGATCTCCAGCGTCAGATAATTCATATTTATTACAAAAAGTGGAATTTTGTAGTGACATCCAATTTTCGTAAAAACTGGTTTTAAAAAAAAAATCGTTCAGTAAATATCGTAGTTACAAAAAACTAATGCAGCTAATGCTATTTTATACATGGAATATTATTATAGACATTCCTGGTAAGCGGATATTTCTGAAGATATTTAACCGTCCTACCCATACGAACGTACGTGATACGGCCGCTATATTATCGCCCGAACGCAACAAGCCGTATCCCGTACGTTCAGGTGCAAAAAACTCTATACCCGAAACCAACAAAACATTCGTATACGTCAAGTTTGTTCCTGCGTCATCTCGTTTAGTATTTCGAGGTAAGCTAACGGATGTGTTCGTGTATTTTCGTCTCTCAACATACAAGTAACGTCACTAGTCACACGTATTGTTATTGCGAAATCTAATGAGAAAAAAAACGATGTTTTTTACCGCCTTTTTTAATACTAACCCAAAGGATGGGCGGTTAAAACAGATTTCTGCAATTAAAAAAAGTCGTCCTCTTCAGGAAATCGCGAAAACCCACCGGATGATGGAATGGAATTATGTAAGTTTTTTTTTTTAAATATATACGTGTTAAACCAATTTGCCTTTCTTTACTATGAGTACCATGCACCTGTTTGTTAAAAGTAATAAACATGAACGTATTGATTTTCAAATAAGATTATAACGAGATTCGACATAATCGGAGCGTTTATTCGCAATGCCAAATATGGAAAAATAATGTGAAGAAAAAATTCGCAATATTGGCTTGCGTGACTTCCGATAAATACTTGTGCATACATAAATATCTACATAATTTTCAGTAAAATACAGAGTGAATCAATAAAAACCGCACAAAATAAAGAAAATTGTTTCAATTTTCAAGATGTGTTTTTTCAACAATTTGTGGTTCCAAATAAATTGTAATAATTATGATATTACTAGTAGCTTAGAAACGGTTTTTTCTGCTAAGTGTACAAGGTGGCTTCGCCCATTTTGTGGTTGGTGTTGTTTAATGGTATCAAGGGGTCTACCTCAACCGCTTTATCCCGATCCAGCCCACCTTGTAGTTGCTTCCGTCGTAAAGACCCGGACAAACGTAACTCCGTGAACCCAGACACACCTGCTAAGTCACCAAATGTAGCAAACCACTCGGGGTGACCTATGGCAGAGGTGTTGGCTATACAATGAATGGTTCCCGGCGGTTCAAGAGCAAATCAAACTATTTTACACGTTTTAAAACATTGAATCAAATACTGCTTGTGAAGATATTACTTAAGATAAAAAAAAATTATAAAAAAAAAAAAAAATCTGAGTATATAAATTCTTTTGTTACATGTTTTTTGTAATTGCTTTGGTAGTAACGGCTTTTTGTTAAACGGTTTCGCGTAACAGGCATTTCGCCCTCCTAAGGCATATAGATATATCTTTGTTATTTTTTGCAAAAAACGGTGGCATTTTGCAACAAAATTGGTGTCACGAGTATGTTCCTTTTGGTATTTTGCTACAAAAATGTCAATTTTTTTAAGTGAAGTGAAGTAAGAATGACAGTGCGTGGAGTTTACGACGTGAAATTAGCTGCGTCATTTCATGACCTTTCAAGATTGTCAAAACAATACATAAAGAAATATTTAGAAATTATAATATTACATTCTTATTTTAAAATACCAGAATATCGCGTGAAAAATTATGAAAATTCGCGGTTATTTAACCGAAAATTTCGAAATTGTGCATTCATGTGAAAATGATGAACGGTGAAAGGCGACATTTTCAGATCTTTAGCAATTGGAACATGCAATCCATAAAAAAAAAACCGTTACATATCGATCCCTCGAAATAACAAGGTATTTGTTATTTCGATTTTTAACGCAGTAATGTCATGCGATAATGTGCTCTATAGAGGGTAATTTTAAAGCTTATAATCACATAACATTGCCATATGCAGATGCATCGGAGTGTTGAAGAGAATTTACCATAGATATTAGACAGATGGAAGATCGGTGATGAACCATTATTAGTATGAAACCGCGCAGACAAAAGTATCGTCAACATCGTTCACCATAAAATCTCATCTACGCAAAGCGGCGCCCTCCTTTGTTTATACCCACAACCAAACGCAAAACTTTCATTGGCTCGGCCGCTTTGATAGACCGTGCAGTTTGGTCGTAGATCTGCACGCTTCCGTGACATATATTTCTTTGTTTCTAGTATCTATGGAATTTACGTGACTTTTTCGTGTTGTTGTTTTTTTGTTAGATTACCTAAAAATATGCCAGATCGATTCTATTACAAAAAGAAATGGAGACATTATGTCAGCATAACCCATAATATTGCGTAACGTTCTGGGAAGTCTGATGTATTGAACAAAAGGGAGGCTTTTGCGAGGCTTGTTAATACTTAAATTAACGTTTATGCCCAATTCGTAGTCACGAATGACAATATTTTACTGAAACAAAACACGGACATGTATGTTTTATGTTAATTCGTTTACACACAGCTTACAATTTACATCCCTTTATGCCGAAAAAATAAACGTAAAATTTACACACATTTCAATGAGTTTCGCTCTGATAATCTTTTACCATTGGAGACAGATGGGAATAAAGGAAAATATCGGATTGTTTTAAGCAGTTAATTTTCTCGATCAGTGAGCTCTGGCGTCATGAAAATAGATAAACAACATGTATACCGAGTTTTACGGCCACTACAAGTATACTTTCCGTTCGTAAAATTATTTCCATCATGGGCTATGGGGCTTTGAAATTATGATTTCACTGTAAACATGTAAGACAATACGCCATATTGTTTGTTTACTTAAATATTTCAAAACCAGTTGAGTCTTGGACAAAGGGAAATACAAAAAAAAGTATACCTATCTCTTAAACTCGAGTAGGTATGAACGAAATCTTACAGGCGACAAAAATATTAATAAATTTTGTTTTTCAAATAATGTATTTTATTCCTTCATTTAATATGCTTCACCACAAGCGTTCTCTAACAAAATTGTGCTCGTTTGAAATATTATAGATAAAATGCTATTCCAATATAAACAACAAAAAAAACAGTTCAAATTACCTAACGACGAGAGATGATTTAATTAATCTCGTCTTACAGCGTGAAATTAATATCAATTAGATCGAATCAATATTCAACCTTTGCTGTTTTAATCCGCACTTCTACAGTTTCTCAGCCCTTCACCTGCCCCTACCCCATGCCCCCCCCCGTCTCATTTATCTCGGCGTGTTTTAATGAACTGAAGTACACGTAATTTAATGAGTGCTCTGAGTTAAGGCATCTCCCAGTCCCCGGTGTAAAAGCCTCGGTTAATGACAAACTCGCGCCAAGTTCCGCCTTCATTACGAGAACCGCGCTCAGCCGATGGCGATGGCAATTGACGAATTTCTCAAGCTGCATTTCTGGCAGCTTATTAAAAACGTACGATTTAATTGGTAAAGGTCTTCATTGTATGCACGGAAGATAATAGAAGATAATAGAAGACTATGTTTTGATTTGATTGCGTGAGATGTCGTTCTCAGCCGATGGTGTTCGTGACTCTTGACCAACTTCACAAGCTGCAGTCCTGGGAGCTCATTAAAAATGTGCGTTTTATTATTGTAATTGGTAAATGATAATGCACATTACAGCATGCATTAGCAAAACATTCAACTCAATCCATTCAGTAGCGACTCCTGACGAATTCCACAAGCTGCAGTCCTGGCAGCTGATTACAAGCCTACGTTTTATTTATTTAATTGGGTATCGATTTTTTTATTTGGGAGACCAACAGTTTACATAAAAAAAGGATAATAAATAAGTGATATAAATTTGACCATTTACAGGTTTCCACATGGGTATTATTTATGAGTGAATCTAGTGATTTTCGAAAAAAACAAAATAAATTGTAATTATACAAAATAAAGAAGAAATATAAATTTAAAAATTACAAGTAATTTGTTATGGGGTCTTGAAATGAGTGGGGTAGGGGGGGGGTCGATCTAGTTGAAATGTATGTGTGTGATTACACACGATTAGCATATATAATCAAAACTATCATCTGCACCATGCACTGAGAAAATTCTAAGAAATAAAAAAAGTTTCTATATAAATTTCCAGAGATACCAGTTAATATTGACGGTAAATTTTTAACAAATCTTTCATATCTACATCCGTGCATTTGTTGACATCGTTAATGCAGTATTATGGTATCTGTGCAAATATAATGTCTTTTCGTTATATATTACCTATTTTGGCAGCCTGCTCTGATACTTTTGTCAATCTGTTAAAGCCTATCTTTGAACCTGCTGAATAATTCTAAGAGTCTAATTAAATTCAACTATTAGTGACACGCTGTTTTCGTGGTAGCTGTGAAATGATTTAAAACATTTAATAAGTTGATAAAGAGAACAACGAGATTAATATCATTCATTTGATGTTTAATTAATAAATTTAATTAATCCGAGATGTCACAAGCCTTCACCAAAATTACCAACAAAATATACATGTGTACAAAAGGGTCCGTTTCCCTTAATTTATATCTCTAATCTTGTCAGTTACGTTTTTAATAATTTACTAAAGAACAGCGTCGTTCCTTCTTCATGGCGGGTCATAAATTACAACAAAAAACGAGGGCTAATGGTTGTAACATCATTTTACACAAAAAAATAATTTTCCCGTCCTTGTAAAGCAAACAAGGTAAAAAGAACAGAGATATTCCCCGCTTCCAGGAAATAAAGACATTTTTTTTGGCTCAACGATCAAGTGTCTCATTAAAAGTAAGAAACATTTATTTATTTTTGTGTATTTATAATAAACATCTCTCGGTTTGCCGATCCACTAAATGGTATGAAACTAATAAAACTTTTTAAAATTCTGTAAAAGAATTTTTAAATTTATTCTGTAATCTATTATTTACAGAAGTTCTATCAATATTTTAAAGTTAGTAAATTACTAGAAAAATCATTTATAATAAATACAACGATAATATAAAATATTTTCATGTTTTTAATGTTTGATAAAATTTTGCAATACGTTCAAGTGATATGTTTGTATTTAGTGTTTTATGTGGGGCATTTAGATCGTAATGAAAGTAAACATTTACACACATTATCTAATAAATATCCATATACCTTGAAAAACTAATTTAGTTTTTCTAGCGTTAGACAAGAAGATTCTTATGAAAACAAAACATCTAGGAACAGGCATAGAGAGTCGTGTAGAATATCATGTTAACCAAATATGAGGTGCTGAAAAACAAGGGAAAACAAACGAAAAACCTAACACGTTTTTGTTTAAAACTTGAACTTAATATTAGAGTCTGCTCCGAGGCGAGGGCATAATGTGTATACATAAAGGAATGGGTGAATGTTTATGTTTTATCTACGAGCACATCTTCGCCAGCCAGACACTAATAAAACTGACAAAAAAATGCCGATGTGAATTTTTCCCGCGGCAGTTAAGAAAATCATAATTTTATCGCGGTCGCTTTCCCTGTTCCACTTTATATTTTACGGATTTTGTTACGCAACAAGAAAATGGCTTTAGTGTTCAATCATAAAAGTTGTTTGGCCGCGAACTGATTACGCCGCCACGGTAACACGTAAATATGAAGAAATTATCGTGACAGCAGTTCGGTAGTTGGAATTATACACTTCCTCCAGAGATTCCCCTCTGCGCTAAATGGTCGGCCTCACACGAAATGATAGTAATAATATTTCCTCGACTGCCATTAATGCGCTATTTATAAAAATAATTACATTTTTAATCCGAACTTAAGTTCTCTACAGAACACATTTTAAACTATCTTAACGATCAAAACAATCGTAATCGACTTAGATATATATATTTTTATACGTACTGATATGTAACGATTTCAATACCTATACAGTTATTATTTAATTATTTAACAAATTAGCCTACATTACTTTTAGTATCACGGATCAACATGATCCACAGCACGCCGACACTTACAAACTCGCGTAAGATTAGAGACAAAGTTGTGTTGATATGTATGTGTTTCATTCAATTGATATGTTTGGATTCCCTTAATTCTAGTTTAACCTAATCTTCTGGCCATCCCAGGTCTTCGCCTATCAGCTCGTAGAACCTCTGATTGTGTTCCACGAAGAACTTTCTGAGCTTTGCTACGGTGGCGGGGTCTACGCGGGGGTGTCTTCTACCTTTAGTTTCCCTTAAACACTTGTCAGCTGTGTCGTTCCTCAGGCAGTAGAAACCCTTAGTTTCGTTGAAGTAGAAGTTGTGCCTGCCTATCCGACTATCGAGACCGAGGAAGCTTTCAATCTTTTGGAGCTGCGGAACCGGATCTTCAATGAGTCGGTCTCCGTTGACGACGAGGATCTGTTCTCTCGGGAACACCTCCAGCCACCTGTGCAGGTAAGTGTGGTAGAGAGATATAGCAATGGGGCGGTAGGACGTGTTGATGGTACCCCCCGGGTGTATGGCGAGCTGCTCGAAGGGGCGAGGTGCGGGAGTGGCGGGCGCGGGCCCCAGTGCTGGGGCCGGGGGGCCCGAGGCTGTGCCGTGGCTGCGCAGCTGGGTGTAGTCCGAGATGGCCCGCGTCACGGGTTCCCGCACGATCAGCAGCAGGCGGGCGCTGCTGTTCATCGCGCGGATTCTTTCTGGCACCTGGGAACAAAATTACCATGAAAATGCTGTGCGCGATAAGAATAACAGATTTTAGCACGAAAAGTTGGGGCGATGCATATATTCTACAAGAAAAGAATTAGATACCTAAAGTAAAATCTATAATAATGCGGAATTTGATTGAAGTACATGACATATTACGATACTTTCAGTATTTAAAAAAAACACGTCAGGGATAAATGGTTGAGGTGACTCATTTCGTTAAGACTTAATTTGAACTACCCTCTTCTCCATTTTGTAAACAAAATAAGTCAAATACCGATTATAATGATTTCGTATAATTAAATAGATCGTAAGTCGAGGCTTGCAATTGAAATAATTGTTTTAGTTATTTTATAATGAACGGAAATGGTCTTATTGCTCTATTGATAATACTAAAACAATGATACTATTCTACTCAGTGAAGCCACCCCCTCGTTTCCGCTTCCGACTATATAATAGTATATAATATAAGCCACGCGAACAGGGAAATCTCGGAATTTCTCCCTGAAACTCTGACACAGATATAACGAAGTTACAAAATATATGCAAATCCCATTCGTGCCACCGTAATGCCTCTCGGGGCAGCGTAACTCCCAAATTCATCCCCTTTTCGAGCAAATTATGCAGTCCCCAGGGTCGTCGCATCCTCCTGTGGAATGTGCAAGGTGCACACGGGCGCAATAGCCGCGGGGCGGCTTTATAAATTTGCTTCTTTACACCGGCTGCTACTTAATTGTCGATCATCGTGTTTCAGATGAATTCGCATCTACGTAAGAATGCACATAAAAGTAAATTTGATGTCTTATCGAAAAGATTAAATTGTTTTCATGACAACAGTAGAATTAAGAATTAAAGTGTTGACATCAAGTGTGACCAAATTCAAGGATTTGTCGTTAACATTTTGAATAAAATTCACTAAATAGATTCGTTTCAAAATAATGATTTCACGTGAAAGTATTGTTCCGTATAAAGTTGTATACGTAGTAAATACTGTGTAAAATCTTGAAAACTTGCGATAGCTGTCTCAATCAAGAACAAATGCTATTAAAATTATAATAAAAGCAGTGATGAAATTGAACATGATAATATTATAGGCCAGGTTACGTTAGGCTAGATTTTTTGTTGCCGTATTTGCGTTCCCCTTTTTTATTATTTTTTATTTTATAATATTATTTTCAGATAATGGGTACCTGCTAAGTTACTGCAAGTAGCTTGTCAGCAGAAGCTTAATTCAACAATATTATATAGTACAATAGCAATAAATAAAGATAATCATCGAAATAGTGAGGAAATAATATAACAATATGCATGCATGTTGTGATCAATGTACACAGGTGAAAAAAAAAGAAAACAATATAACAGTTTTGTTTAAGCGAGAACAGACTCCAATAAAATGATAGAATTAAGTAATTATAAAAATATCAGCAGATATCAAGCAAGTTGAGAAACACAAAAAAAGTAATACATTTTTGTTATCATACAATTAAAGAGACTATCGTGTTTGTTAAACAGACAACGCAAGAAATAGGAAAATAACATCATTACATAAGGTCAATACCCAAGAGCCAATACTTCAACAGCAGTGAGAATTTTGTCATGGAGTAAATATTTTAAAATTAGTATGGTAACTTTTTAAATATTAATGGTATAATGTATTCAAGGGTTCGTTGACCATATTTGTTTTAAACGTAGGTACTTCATTTCTATATTTTTTTAGAATCGTGTATTGTGTACATGATCCTCCACTGTCTTATACAGACTGTCAGATGCATGTTGCAATATATTTTTTTGCCAGAAAAAAGCATGAAGATTGACCAGGTAATGCATTAATTGATTTATAACTCCTACTCCTACTCCTACTCCTACTCCTACTCCTACTCCTACTCCTACTCCTACTCCTACTCCTGCTCCTACTCCTACTCCTCCTACTCCTACTCCTACTCCTACTCCTACTCCTACTCCTACTCCTACTCCTACTCCTACTCCTACTCCTACTCCTACTCCTACTCCTACTCCTACACCTACTCCTACACCTACTAATGGCTCACCTTTGGTTAAGAACTATTTTGCTTACTAGCAACTTTATCATGGGGTTTTAAATCAGCTGTACATGTTGATTTTACACGAGTGTCCCAAGAAGTTACACCATATTATACAGTCGATTCTGTTAGAGATAAAAAAAAATAGTCATAATTTTTATAGCTACGTAAGACTGTTTAAAAAAGTCTTCCTACAATTGCCGTACGAATTTAAAAACTATTGCTCTATGATGAAATTCTCACTGATGTTAAAGTGCTGGCTTTTGGAAAGTAAACTTGTGTATTGATGGTAACAAATTTGACGGTCTCCTTGGTTGTATAGCTTCTCGATATCTGTTGTATTTACTGTTACGGTGTTACTATCATATTAAGTCTATCCTCACTGTAACCAACCTGTAATGCTGTTTATTTATATATTTTTTGTCAATTTATTTAATACTTGCCGATACTTTGATATTTTCGATATTTTTATATTTATATTTTTGTAATACTAATATGTCTTTATAATGTTGATGTTTTTATTATACTGATATTTTTTACAATTTTGGTATTTTTACGATATTTATATATTTATAACATTGATATTTTTTAAATATTGGAATTTTTATAATGTTGATATTTTAAAAATATTGATATTTTTATAATATTTATATTTTTATTATATTGATGTTTTTATAATATTGGTACTTTTATAATTTTAATATTTTTTAGGAGATTGATATTTTTATAATATTATTTAAATCAGTTTAATAAACTTGGACTCTAGTATCTCAATAACAAAACTCTGTTTACATTATTTTTTTCTTTATAAATTTTTTCAAACTTATCCACCGAAACACCTAGATGCACATACTGGTTGACTATTTCGATACATGTACACGCGCGGCGCTGTTTTCACCTTTCTTCAATGTTCTATTTTGTCACGGGACCATCTAAAGTATTTAGAGTGTATCTTACTTATTTCGGCATTTTATGCTGCTGTACCCCTCGCGGCGGCCCTGGGGCGCATACAAAATGCGTTCCGAGGCTTAGGACCAAAATGCGGCGGCTAAATATGGCCGAACTCGTCAGCTTTTACCGACGATGAAAGTTGAAATCGGGGCATTTTTCAAATCAATTTTTCACGTCAAAATATGGAGATTATTATACAATCGCATACCTTCGTCCATTTGATTGAATGGACGAAGGTACTGCAATATTTAAAAATGTCTTTCGCGTGTGGCGGAGTATTATAAAAAAAATGTTTGCGGGTTGTTAAATGCCTGAAATAGTACGAGATTTTATGGTATCTCGGTGTTTTTCGAACAAGTTGGACTATGAAAATCACAATAATGGGCTTGGGCATGGCAGCAGAAATAGATAGTCTTGCACGTAACTATTCTTGTAAACTTTTTCGAATTCCTTCTTCCGTGAAATTTCCTCTGTATATGTTAATTTTAGCTCTGGTCGTGGTAACTATGATGAATGTATAAACCATTTCCTTAACTCTTGTGGCCGGCCTACGCAATGGATATACCAGAACCAATTTAAATCAGCAGGTTTTTGGGAAGCTTTCATACACCAAGTGAATAATGAGTAATTAACAAACAAATATAGTTTTCCTTTCTTTCAATTGTTTTAAATTATGATAATATTAAAAAAAAAATCAAATGTACTACTTAGTGTACACCTAATGATAATTTTGACTAACCTCAGGAGTAACAAAGTAGCTCGGGCTCTTCTCTATCGTGATCTGCCCCTTGAACGAGTGCGGCATCTTCCTCCGGTACCACTCCAGCCCCTTCGCGTAGTTGTCGTCCCTGTCGAAGAAATGCACCTCGCCGGCCGCCTTCTGCACCATGGGGTGCAGGTAGAGCATCTCGAGCAGAGCGCGCGTGCCGCACTTGCGCACGCCGATGATGATGGCCTGCGGCAGGCGACGCGCAGTGCGAGGCAGACGGGGACGTGCGCGGCCGGCGAGCGGGTGCGCGATGAGCAGCGCAGGACGCGGACCGCCGCCCTGTGAGCGGGGAGAGCCGCCTTGCGAGCGGGACTCGCCGCCGGAGCTCGCCACCTGTGAGTACAATGAAATCGATGGCGTATATTAATTAGGGTTTTGGGACAGGGGTGGTTTACATTAACAATCGATTACGACTTATAATTTTGCTTATAAATAGCTGGTCATCATAAGTCAATAAACTCAAATGACCTTACATTTTACGGAAACACTCTACTGATTTGGATGTTTTAACTTCGGTTTCTAAAGGAGATTATTGCTATTTTTTTAACCCTTACCACTCCTTTGTCGGGTGCCAGCCGACATCACTATTTGTACGCTACAACTCAGTTGTCGGCTGGCGGCCGGTTGTATTTTCGCGCGCAAAACTTGACACGTGACGTTGTTTCTTGTGATTATTCGATAAAAACACTTAAATTCACGTTTTAATAAGATTTTAACTGTTTTCCGTTTTTGTTTTACTGTAAAATAACCTTTTTGTAACTGCCTATCAAAAAAATAATATTTCGACATTATTTAAATTAGAGTTTACTGACAACAAATATTGAAATATAATGGAGTGCAAGGGTTAATACTACTATAATATATTCTCAAGACTACATAACGGAGTCGAGTGCGAGAGTGCTGTTGACGTCCCGCGTCACTTTGTTGTACCCATTTCAAAGAACGCGAGGGGACTACCTCGGAAGACGTACGGTGTTGAGGGGGTACCTTTGATGTAGTCATAACACATCAAATAATATTCCTGAGCAAAGAGATTGCATCTATCCTAGGGTATTTATTTTCTTGGAACGCTTAAGGTTAAACGGAACGTGATGCGAGCTCACAGGTGGGGCTAATTATTATTTTTTTACATAATGCTTTTAAATATTGAGATGAATTGATTGTTGGCGTGTTTACACACGGAATATGAATTGGAATAAATTGTTACTAGGGATATAAAGCTCAAGTCCTTCAAGAATTTTATAAAAAAAACATATATTTAGTTTTACAATAATATATTATTAGTTTCTTGAAGGACTTGAGCTTTAAATACACAGTAACAATTGATTCAATTTCACATTCTGTGTGTTCACACAGAATGTGAAACAGGTAAGACATTTCAATATTTAAAAGTTTTACGTGCTAAAGGTGTTTAAAGTAAGTAGATGTAAGCAATATGTTTTTGGAATTTTTTTCGTAAAAGTGCATTTACAATTACCTGTAAACTGTAGACGGCGCTATCGTAGATGACGTGGAACGTGAGGAAGAGCGAGATGAGCGTGACGGAGAGCAGCGCGGCGGCCATCTTGGGCCGCGACACGCCGACCACCAGCACGCAGTCCGACAGGTCGCCCTCGGGCGGCCGGATCGCCGAGCGGGGCAACCATCTGCAACACAAGAGACATACACACATCAGTCTAAATATTTAAATACGAGGAAACACATTATAAATGTAAAAAACCTCACAGAATACAGAATTCTACTACACTGGTTTTACCGATAATAAATCATTATTTTAAAAAACCCGTCCAAATTAGAATGGGGTGGGAGTGAATAAAATCATATAAATAAGTCGTCACAATGTGGATCAACCGCAGTTTCAAAATAATAGCCTTGAACGCCGAAACAGCTCTCACAATAATAAAAAAAAAACTAAAAATAATTGCAGAACTTAATAATAACATTATTAAATTTGATTTATATTAAATTTAAAAAAAAGTCTGAAGGTCGTTCTTCATTTCATGTAATGGACCTACTATGAAGGAGATGAAGCACCTGCGAGGCTTGTGGGCGGAATAGACAGTTTTAGGGATATTTGGTTTAGAACACCCATTAAAACGCTGATGTTTCATAGAAAGGAATCCCGAACAATCAAACAAGCGGAATGCCATCGCAGTTGAAGGTAGAATCAAAACCCGCAGTGAGGACATATCTTCTGCCAAAGAGCTGCGAAACGCGTACGGGGTTGTCAAAAGATTAAAATAGATATTTATCAACAATAGCAGTAACATCAATGCTTACGAAACTGTCCTTTAGACCATCAGTTCACGAAGTGGGTTATGCTGATGGGTCGCAATGGTTACGCAACAGTTTCTGGAAATATGTTTTTTGAACCGCGTGATGAACTCTGATGGGACAACCATTTCATCCTTGGTGAGCTCATGAAATTAATTTATCATGCTAATATATATTCGGAAACTGAACGACGCCTTAACAGGAGACAGAAACTACTACCCTCAACGTCTTAAATTAGTGAAAAGTAAACATTCATGTAAAATAAAATAGAATAATAATTTAAAAATAAGTAATTTGTGACTATTAAATTCTAATTATTAATTATATCAATTTTGGCTCAACAAAATATTATTATTAGTACTTAAGTAGTTCGATACCTCAACGACAGTAACAGAAAGGATTATATCAGTTTAAATCAATGAAGAGATAAACCGATAGAAGTGTGAAGTGGGCGTGTCTTCACTTTGCAGTTCTTTCTTAAGGCCATCCACCGGTCACCACAAAATTCATAATGGGGCGTATTTGGACTAGATCGCCCGTATCGTTTAACCAATTAGAAGAAAGGTCGCCGAAAAGACGTACCCGCCTCTTATAACGAAAATAACACAGTGGATACGCTTGGTAAAGTCGTGAAACATAAAATAACGAAATAATATATTTTTGTTTTATTAATTTATTTTGTTTTAATATTATTTAAATACATAGAAAAACTCCAGTAAAGAACGACAATATTATCTAGTTTATTATTGTTATTAAAACATTTTTTAACGTTTACGTTCAATATAACAGTATTGGAATATGATGTAGATAAAAATGTAGAATTATCCCGTAATAGGCTTCAAAACAAATCCCCTTCAACTTCCAGTTCTGATAGTATGTCCATTCCCACCGTGCGCCTGTTTACTAACAATTTATGAGTTTTATTACAAAGAAGAAACTATGGGAACACAACTACATAATAAATAGATAGACATTTACAAGTTACTTATTTTGCCTTCTTTTTATTAGTTACTTCACTCTTTTTAAAAGTATTTATTAAGATTTTATTTATTTATATACATATTTTTACATTGATTTTAGTTATTTATCCAGTGTTTACCTAATTAGGCCATTAGGAACTTTCTTCTATCTCCTGAAAAGAAGATTTTTGATAAACAAATTGTAGCGGTGTCATGTTCTCTTTGTCACATTCGATCTGCAATTAAAACACATTTAATTAATTTTGTACACGTTTCGTAAAGTAACATTTTATTAAACAAGTTATGCACGTAATAAATTTTACATAAACAAATATTTTTTAATATGCTAATATTACCTACATATTAATAATTTTTTTTTTTAAGTACTGGTAAGTTTATTTAATTTTAAGATCTAAATAAATAATAACTCACCACAAGAGAATGGTTTTTAAAATCCGTGTCTTCTGTCTCATCTAATGAAGATATTCGTTTTTGATTGAAATTTTGTGGCGGTGCATTATTTTCTTTGTTACATTCGATCTGCAATTAAAACATTTTTCATTACTTTTGCACTTATTTGTTGTTACGTGTTGTTTTTGTTAAAAATGTATTATTATAAATGCACGTTCATCAAAAAATAAACGCTAAATCCATAAAAAGTAATTTACATTCAATTTTTATGAAAAATTAAAATAATTCAAGATAACCAAATAATTGACGATTTCATAATTTTTGTTATCGTGACCACTGTGCGGCGGTTTGGAATGCGTGCGAAGTGGAATGATTTTAAACTAAAATTGATACCCGCCGTCAAATAACAAAGACGATGTTTTGGGAAATTGCGTTATTTCAAACGTATTGACAAAGATACTTCATGGTTGTTTCAATATTGAAATGAGTATTATAATATAATACAATTTTAAAAGCGGGTAGGTAATATGTTCCAGCTTACCTGTACATTTTCATTGACAGTTAAAAGTTCTCCGGGAACTATCAGCGACTTCTTTACGAGTTGTTTTTTTACGGGTTGATATAGTTACCTGTAAAAAAAATACATTGATGAAATAAAAATTTATTCAAATTTTCTGAGAATATTTAAATGAACTATTTCTAGCAACGGTAATTATGTGTAAATCCCAATTTGGGTTTAAATAATAAATAAAGATGATTGGAACTTACCCAAACATTCCAGCGTTGACTTTTCTCTTCCTTAGTCCGCTGAGTGGACCCACTTTTTTATTTCCTTTGTTGCCCATTATACTATATCACTCGGGAATCTCAAAATCGATTGCGCGTAAACTATATTGATCTTAAAAAAGTAGCACGGAACGAAGCGACGCGAACTATAAAGACGTCCATTCGCCACCGAAGTTGGGCGTGAACTAACTCGGTATAGAAGTGGAACATTGAAATACGTCCTAACGTTCAGTAACTATAGAGTTGAAAATTGTATGAACCTCCGGGTACCTGTTCGATATTACGTAAGAAATATTTTATTAAAAACACGTATTTTATGTTATGCTGTTATATTTAGGGCTAAAATTCAAAATGTTTCACGGTCATCTAATGGGTAATAATTTTTTCTACATTACGCAATAAAACAAAACTAGATAAATTGTTGTTAAGTGGGAGATCCTGGATATCAAACCATTTTTACAGCCCTCACTCTTAATTTTTTTCTAGGCTTATAAAGAAACAAATATTAAAAAAATGTTCGGTTAAATTTGGGGCAAGGATGTGTTCCATTCACAGTAATTTACTGAAGAACCTAGAATAATTATAGGTAATCAAACTTTCAAAGCAAAAAAACACCATTTTCATGATTTTGACGATTGCGAAACAAGCGATCGCCTTAAATACAGAGGTTTTTTGCATGCCGCATTTTTGTGTCGCGAAATATATCTCATATAATTTAGATAGATTAAAAAGATAGCATTTTGTATTTTGCTCTCAATTTTTTTTAAAATCTTTATTTGGCGCATTTATCTTCCTAGATTTAATATGTTCGATATATTTAAAAACGATAAAATTGACAGCATTTTGCAGTTAAAATTAAACATGGCAACATATATTGGACTGATAAAAATGAAAGCATTTGATATTTTGATTGTAAATGTATTTTTTTTCAAATTTTAATTATTAATTATTTTTTATTGAGATTTAAAAACCTCATTTTTCTTAATATTTAGTCATTGTACAAAATAATATTAACATAACCCAAATGAAATATGAAAACGGAAAAAATGATAGAAAATAAAAAGGTTTCAGTCGCATATAAAGATAGCTGGCAAAAATATGATATAAAAAATTTACAATCATATTAACTAATCTTGAATTTGAAATATGATATCGATGAAGATGGCATAAATTGAACTGGTCTCATTAGCTAAGTTGTTTTTTTTTTTTCAAAAATAGTACAAATTTCAAAATAGAAATTTATTTCTTTTGTTTTGACATTTAACCTAGCAAAAGTTTAGCCTGCGACGCTTTCTTAATGCCTGCTTAACGAATATATGTTCCCTTTTTTAGAAAATGATCACTTTTAAAAATACCTACATTATTAATAGATTTTTATTGTTAGTGTTTGAAAAAAGGTTTGAAATCTGAAGTAAAATATATGAAAGATACTGGGGTTCCACCAACATTCAAGGCGCCTTTTGGGGTTCGAAAAAAGTTTGGGAACCCCTGCTTTAGACAACCTTCTATATTACATAAATAGTACACGGGATTGTATAATGTTTGTCTTTTGGGGCGTTAAGCTTTGTCGCGCTTCCTCCCCCTTCTTTAGCCAACGTTCCAGACAGCTTTGTAGTATTCACTATCGGAGCAGATAATCCATATGTATTATAGAAACGCGAGTTTTTTTGTTGAATATCAGTGAAACCATATCACAGCGATTAATCACTTTTAATGCGAGCTAAAGGTCATAGAGGGTGGAGGTAGCGAGCAGTGGCGTGCATTGCTCTATGACCAAGGGCAAGCTGTATAAAGTTGTTCAAGTTCGGGTATGAATTGTGCTTTCATATTTGGAAATGACCATTTTATTATCATCTTTCGCTGATTGTTGTGGCCAGCTGGATAAATGAGCGTACAAAAGTTCCTCACCAAATTCATGGAAAAATGCATTTAGATTATAAATTTGTCGCTTTTCAATTTTTTTTAATGATTTCTACATATGGTTAATTTTTTCTATGATAAGCGAAGTTTTTCAGCCTTTGTGGACGGCACGCCACTGGTAGCGAGGCGGAAGCACAACACGACTACCCCAAAAGTCAAAGAATGTAATACTTTGACCATGAGAAAATTGATTTATATTATATAAAATAATTATTATTACAACGACCTGACTCGTTAAATAATGATCTTTCTTGGCACGTGCTCCTTGCTTTATTCACATCCACACATCGTCTCAAATACACTCTTCTGTTATTCTGATTCTTGACATCACTCAACTCAAGGACTTTATTCACTTGATCGTGACATGGCATCCTCGGGGGCCGTGACTTCTTCTACACTCTATTCTATTTACACTCCTTTCACCGTTCATCCGGTCCACATATCCAAACCAACTAAACGTCCCTTTCTTAGTTTTATGCAGTACGCTTCCATCAGCCTTGTATTCTTTTCGGATCTCTGCATTTGCAAAACGGTCATTTCTTTGGTCAAAAAATGTTCATTAGTACTAATCTGTCGGAAGCCAACGGGACTATGGGATACCTACGTATTTATTTAAGGCATTTTCGCTTTACAGCACAAACATTAAAAGAATACCGTTCAACCCATTTTGCACATCTCTGTATACGGCAGAACTGTAGGTAGATTACACTGCGTCCCAATGGCATAACTTAAAAGTCACCTACAAAAATGCATTTCGCCAAGTATTCCGTCTACCAAGATACTGTAGCGCTGCGGAAATGTTCCTGGAGGGACGAGTGCACTCTTTCAGCAGGGCACTTCTCCGCCAGCGCATTGGAAGCTTATGGTGCAGAGCGCGCCATATCAAAAATACTATCATTTCTGATATGTCTGCATGGATGTACTCGCAGTCCCCCTGATGACCCCCTGGAGACGGGAGACCGTAAAATATCCTTATCATTTTGCATTGATTAGTATTATTTAAATTATTTTGTTTTCTTTTTTATATATTCTTATTATTGTAACTTATGGAAAGTATTGAATTGCACTACCCCCGCATGCCTTCTGGAATAAAGCATTATTATTATTAGGGGTAGGTATAGTAATAATATGTTAAACAAGCCAAATTTTTTTTTTTTTGCTTGATTCTTATACATTTTATTACAAAGCTTCGCTAATGTGGTTTTAATCACGCTTTTTTTTTACCGCATTAGCCAAAAATGTAATAAAATGTATACGAATCCGCCAAAAAGAAGTTCTTTGGTTCTCCTGGAAAGTTAAATACGAGATACGGCTGTTTGTGTTGTGGGCGACGATATATATGAGGCTAAAGGCGGGAGTCGGAACGAAATGGTGAAAAAGAAGGTTGGAAAATACTTGGTATTCCAGATCTGGTCATATGGATTCTGGAATGGTTTTCTTTCACCAGGACGCTACCGAGAGTATCTTATTGTATTATAATGTATTGACAAATATGAAACAAACATTATGGGGCTTAATTTTCCAATATGTAATTGGAGATTTTAAGCTCCAGATACTCCTCTGCTCCATGGTTAAGGCGATCCACCGGCTAAAATTCCAACGAAAATACCGGCTCCTTATGCAGGTGGCGACAAGGTTGAGATTCTCGCTTAACATCGGCCGCATGTTTTACTTTTAAGTTTTTTATACTTATGTATATATATATTTTTTTTAACCTATGTATTCTGTATTTTTCTTCTTAAAATTATTGTTAATACTATGTATCATGCGGTATAAATTTTCGCTCGTGGTAAATTTCGAAAATACACAATATTATTGTTATTATTTCTATGTTACATAATTGTATTGCACTGTTGTAACTTAAGACCTGTTTTGTGTAAAAGCCCTAAGGGCGTAAATAAATAAATAAATAAATGTTTCGATTTACGCAAAAAAAACATCACCAAAATGCGTGTTTTATTCTATTTTGGAAAGCTCTACTGTAGTTTACGGTCATATTCTAAAAAAAAAAATTTATCACAATGAACAATAACAATATAACAAGGGGTTCGTAAGTGTTCGTGCTTTAAACATTTTTTTTTAATGTCTGATACATTATTTTTTTCTAAGCTTATAAAAAGTCACACAAAAATAATGCCTGGTTAAACGAAAGGCCAAGGTGTGTTCTACTTGCAGTATTTAATTAAATCATCTATGATGTTTCTACGCTATCAAATTCTCAAACCGAAAACACATGATTTTGCATTACTTCCCATTGCATCGCCTTAAGGTGATATATTATAATAAGATTTTACTTTAAAAAAATACTTTGTGGTTTGACATATTTATAACACATTTATTGTTATATCGTATTGTAAAATTTTTGTGTAAAGTGCCAGGGAACATTTCTCCCTCTTCCTGTTTCAACTGTGATTAGAGGTGCATAAATGTGGATGTAATCTTCTCTACCCAGTGAACGGGCTGCCTATTGCTAATTTAGGGCTTTTATTTTTTTTTTTATTTCAAAGAATTGTAAACTGTATTTTATGTGCTAGCAACACTTGCTGATAGCAATCTTATATTTAAGCCCGCTCACTAAGGTAATGGAGGGTATAAGATAGAATTTGGGCGGAGACGGAGGGGGTCGGTGCTGGGGGTCCAGCGGTCGAAATTTGATTGAGCATATATATATAGGTGAAATATACAAAATATAAAACAAAATAATGGAATAGTGAGACAGAGATATGCTTATAGTAAGCATATTATTACAGTGAGGTATAATAATAATATTCGGATGATTTTTATAGCGCCGTTTTTGTGAAAAATCACCTCAAGGGCGCTGTACAAATATTACTTCCTATTCTTATATTATTCTTATATTGCATCTATTCTATGATTTTTTTTTTTTTACTTTATTTTCTCTTTTTGGACAGGGTATCATTACACATTATTTATAAACCATATAAAGAGATGCAGTTAAATTATCAAAACTAAATAGGGCCTGGTCTAAGTTTTCATATCTCTGTCTCACTGTTTTGTATGTTCTCCCCCTCTTATTGTATTTTGTATGTCTGACCTATATATATGCTTACTCTATGGATTTTTGATTAGTTTTAATTTTTACCCTGAAGAAGGCTGGGATAAGCGAAACCGGTTGTCGATGTATTTAAAATAAATTAGTATTCAAAACGAAGTGTTAAGTTTATTTAATTAAAAGGTTTGTTAATATATTTTTATTTCAGAATTTTAATGATATCTACAATCTTTTGATGAATGAAACAGACGAAGAATCACAATTCACAAAGCGATTCCTTTTTGCTAATTACAATTCAGTTAACAATGTCTCGAATCCATGCTCCTTTGTTCCCAGAAACCGCCATGGCAGAAAAAAAGTCCTCCCTGAGAAAATTGCTTAAATTACGCAATCTGATTGATGCCCCGGCAAAATTAATTTCTCCTACAATCCCCGTAATAATACCAATTTCGGCTCAAGCCACGGAAATTATGAAAGATTAATGGCTTACTTCATCGTTTGAGGGATAATCATCTGGAAATACTATTTTATATAAGGCTCAATATGATATCAGGTTTTATGAAACCAATTTAGCAGCTTTTGTTTCTCATGGAATGGTTTCATTTTACTAAACGTTTCATATACTCGTACGACAGAATATGAATAATAGTAATAATAATAATATTTACTTATTTGAAACAAACATTATTTAACATCAACATTTAAGAAAGCTTTGACTGCCCAACTAGGAACAAATCCCGTTTTTGGACAGTCAAATTGACATGTTTAGTTCATATTAAGTGCCATTATACAGAAATAGAAAGGACGTAAGCTAGTATTGACATAGTATGGTAATATAATATATGTAGATAAAGTATAAAGAGATTATGTATATGTGTTTGATAGGCACTGGTTGGTGCTACGTGGAAAAAAAATGCGTTTAAAATTGAGTACTAAAAAAAGGTAATATTATTGAGTAATATTGATAAGATTAAGTTGCGTATCACTCAGCTTTATGAGCCGACGACGAAACTCAGGGATTCAGTCCGAAAAAGATGTAGCAAATAGATAATAACACATTAAATATAACAATTATTTTTATAAACAATAATTATTAGCCTGAAACACTCATCCAAATTAAAACCTTCCGAGAAAAGATAAATGTCGCCGACAGGACTCGAACCTGCACCCTTCTGATTGCCGGTCAGATGCTCTACCGTTGAGCTACGTCGGCTTATCGCAAACCCGCCAAGTTAATCAATATATACTAGTGTTTCATTCAATAATTACTATTTTTATTATATTTCACCTGTAAACAACCAACTTTATTAGTATGAGAAAGGCTTATAATGGCTAAATCCCTCAATAGATGGCGTCGAGACAAATTATGTCTACATTTTATTGGTGAAAAATGCTTTGACTTGTCAAATATTTATTAATTGATAAACTAAAGTTTTTAAGACATAATTTTTCATATATATATGAATGAAATGCATACCGGTGATAGTTCCGTTGTACACTTTCCCCCTTTCCCATAAACGATGCATCCAACAGAGTGACTATGACGGTGGCAGAACCATTAATCTTGGTTAGCAATTTGACTACTATGAAAGTATGAAGTGTTTCGATACCTTCCTATGAAAATAGCTTCCACCATTATTTATCAAAGACGTAAAATAAAATTCAATGAAGGCTCTAAAAAAAAAAATTTTCAAACGATACAATGACGTTCCGGGTTCCATAGAGATGTTTCAAACACTATCGGGTTATTCATATTCTTAGAATGTTTCCCAACTTTAAAAAAAATATATATATTATGGATGGATTCGAAAGCCTAATAAGACACCGGTTCACAGGAGCCAGGATGTGGCTAATAAGCTCTGACAGCGCGGTGGTAACTTCACCCTACCTACCAGCACCAAGCGCCAATCCCCAGTGAGCGCTGGGTCCGAGCACACTCAGGACCACGCCCAACATATCTTTAAACGGTTTTAATGTCTATTCTTATTTTACTTTATTTTTCACTACTTATTTTAACATTATAATATTTTTTAATCTTAGCATTTTCTTTATCTAATAATTTTGTTTCAACTCGATTTACGAACAATATGTATAACCATATGGGACGTATAGGATTGCACCAACCTCCCCATATTCTGGAATAAAAAACTTATTATTATTATTATATAAGGTATTGCTGTAAAATAGAGTGCCAATATGCTGGTAAACATAAACGATGTGCCGCAGCACAAAAGCTAATGCTTTTTTCATTCATCCGATATTCAATATCTCGATGTGACTGTCGGCTCATTTTTCATGCAGAATTTAACATCATAAAGGTGCACTCCCGCCAATTTCCTCTGAAGTGTTGTCACCAAAAAGGGAAATATGACTTAGCGGTGGGGGTGCCTGCCCACGCTAAAAGATCACAGAGTAGCTACCGACTGCTGATGGTGAAAGAACGTGGAATATTTTTTTTCAGGGAATTCCCATTCATAATATGTTGTTTTTTCATCGCGTAAAAATATGTGATTTATGGTTTAATATACAGTCAAATTAATATAATTTATTCAGACGATTAGTATTCAGTTTGTGGCGTCATTATTAATAAATGAATTTAAAAATATGTATAGTATTCACCACTTTATAAATGTTTTTGGTATTCATATATTCCTAAGGGTGAAAGAATCGTCTTGGGAACATGTAGATATAAACTGGTGAATACCAAATATATTTTTAAATTCATTTATAGTCAAATTATTAATCTTCTTTATCTTATGTTGAAAACGCCTCATGCCTAGATTTTTAATTCTAAATACTGCTATGAAAAGGATCAAATTCTTCTCGGAGATTTTTAAATCCAACTAATTGTCAAATAATCTTTGTGTGGCGAATTCAATGCAAACATATTGTATTTACAATGCATTGCAGGACGATGATTTAACTAAGCATCGTGTTATTTTACCACGGGCAAGCGGCTATGGTAGCATATCATACAGATATTTTATGGTACAATAAATATATACATTTAAACATTATTTGATAATGTGGACATCACTGGATGGTTTACATGTGCTAAAGCCCTAATTTTACAGTTTCGTATATACTTTATTTTTAGTTCCTCCATACAAGTTATTAAAACACATTTAAAAAAGATAATCAACAAATAAAGACAATAATGAAAAATTAAGGCAATATATTATAAGATACGGTTACGTAACTTGTGAATCGAACATGTTTTTTAGGATAATTTTGAAGTGTTGTGTTTTTGAAAGATTTGAAATTTGTGTAATATTGTTTTTTTTTTTTTTTTACAGTAACTACACAAAGGAGACCAAAGAGGAAATAATTTCCCTCAAGGCCTATATCATCTTTGGGGATGCTGTGTGGAGGGTCTTTTAGAGGTTAGGAAGGAGTGAACTTGGGTCTTGAAGAGACCCATGTTATAGGATGGAGGAAACACAGAGGCCGGCAGATCATTGTTTCTTTTGTACTTTATCACATTCTGTTGTTATATTCCGACTCTTGGCATAACTAGGTTCAATCACCTGAATAAATCGATCGTCCCAAGACTTCCTTGAGTGTTCCCGACTTTTATTTCATCCACTTATCATATTTCATACTCTTATCTACAATCTCAAACCTTCCATTTCTTGATAATTTTCATTACCTATTTTAAATTGCTCTTGCATTATTTTCTGTTCTCAGATACATATCTCACTCATTTTGGTTCAGTCTACTTCCTTTCTTTCTCTGGAAGACTAATTGTTAAAAAAAATTGTTGAGGTTTTGTAAGAAATCCACTGAAAACTGCTAACCTTGCTACCTTTGACAATGGGAAACTAAATACAAGCGCAAATAATCGAGTCATTAATCTTTGAAGCAGAAGTCTCTACTAAAGCCCATAAAATCTATCTTAAGATTCATTACTACTGTAATTGGTGCACTGGATCCTCTTCGGTTTTACACTCCAAGAGGTGGTTACCCCCTGCTGGAGAAATTCACCCTTTAGCGTGGGCTGGGTGCGCGTGGGAGACTATCACTCATTTCGTAAGAAGGATGAGCTGTTTGTGAATTAAAACTAATACTTGTACATAAATAAAATTGAAAAAATAATTTAATAACGAACGCGTGGGAGGAATGTAGAACTATTTGCCAAACCCACCTAAAAAAAGCCTAATGTATTTTTTATCGTTTTTTGCGTGGGTAATTCATGAGCAACGTTTTATTAGGTTCATCATGTAATTAAATATGGTTTAAAGGTCGATCTACTTTGTATGAACGACTATATTTTCGTTAAAATCTATTAAATAAAGAATCCCGCCCGGGACGTGTTTATTTTTTTTTTGCATACAAATCTACGGTTTTATTCCGAGCTTGATGAAATTTTTCACACTTGACTTTCGAAACAAGAAAAAGGTCACTGTCTACATGAGGTTGCAAAAAAAACCACCCCCTACCCCTTTTCCCACACCTTAAAGCATAATTTTAGAACTTCATGAAATTTCGCACACTTGATGTTCAAAATAGGAGGAAAACTACTGGGTACATATCACAACCTCAAAACTTTCCTCCAAACCATTAATAATCCCGGGCAGCGCCGGGTACTTCAGTCAGTGGAAAATAATATAATACTAATTTATAAGTTTTGTATTATAATTTACAAAACGTTGCAGCAATGCAATACTGCTACAACCACCAGTACCCACGAAAATACTTTATATACACGGTACCACTTTTTTTTTCGTGGATCTATCTGGGTCCCGTGACTCTACAACGAAAAATAATACTTGTACGATACTGGAAAAACTCTTCGTATCGTCAATATTATATTTTTTAATCGATATATGAGCCTCAAAAACCTGCATTTTTTTTTACATGGCAATATTGCTTTCCTGCGAAGAAAATATAAGTACTATAGAGAACGAAAATAACCCAAGCAATGAAAATAAAGTGTTCTGATCATTAAAATATTCACCGAACTATGAAAAAAAATAAAAACATGCAATATTTATAAAATTTATTAAGTAACTATCTGATGTGTACTCGGCCTTGCTCGGGATTTTTCATTTGTCATTAGGGTGCCATAATTGATTTGACAGCGAAAGTAACTATCTCCAAATGAAAAAACATTCATTTGAATATTTTATTTCATTCCAAACGTTTATTTTTTCAAAATATATCTAAGTCATAAAGTTCTTAAGTGGGTACCTATTCGTGTTTTATATTTTGAAAATATTCTACCCCAAAAAAAACTTCTTCTTTTTATTATGCAATCTGTGGCTAACCGGAGTGTTATATCTATAGGCTAACCTAAATAAAACACGGCGGGTTCAATGTTTTTCATACTAATTTTAAAACGTTATAGCAACAGTTTTACTTTCTAAACCTTCCCGGCACTAATAAAAACAAACTGTGCTATTTTCAGCGAAACCGGTAGAGTAATTTTCGAGAACATCGAGGACAAACAAACAAACTTACATTGATTTTTATTTTAAGTTAAATTATTATTAAAACATTTGAAAGGTCTTGCAAGTCCTGGTAGTTATAAATTATGTTTTATTTTTACCGTGTACATCTACAGAGTCAACTGTGTTTTCTTTGTCACTTTAAAGCGTATTTACGAACTCCAGCATTCGATAGTTTCCTTTCCAGAAACCCGAAATCTTCCCCTGAAAGATTATATCTACCCTTAGCTTATCTCCGAAAGGTTCTGCTGGAGTTCAGGGGATTTTCTTTTTAACTTAACCCCACAACATACTTAGATAAAGCATTTTTAGTACATAGTTTAAATAGATAAGAAAAGCACATGGATGAACTTATTTATGTGATTAATCTCATGTCGTCTTATTTGTAATTATTCTTGTATACGTTGATTCGTTTTTATTAATATAAATGATCTACGATGCTTCACCTTCATCACCCTTCTTGTAAAGGATAATTGGAAGGGATTGTAGAGTGGTGATGCCAGGCTATCCTCAAACCTCCTAAAACAATCCAAAGACTTATTAACGCTATGGATATTGCTCAAAAATAATCCTTTAGAATTTCACCCTTCCGGAAACAAGACAATTATTAATAAAATACCTTAAATTAACTAAATTAATGTTGATGTGATTGAGTAAAACTAGACAATAGTTATCTCAAATTTAACAGGAATCATTTGTGATGTTTCTCGAGAGACTTAAAAAAATGTATTAAAAAACGTTTAAGTTGCATGTCTTAATTCATATATAGTTAAATTAAATTGTATGAAAGTGAAACGGCGTGATGGTTAGTTAGTTAAATTGTATCATGTGTGCGGCACGTTTCACAATGGCATATTCTCCCAGTATCGTCCTGGTGAAAGAAACGAATTGCTACTTGAAATGACGGTAGTGAACTGACCAACCTTCACCTCTCCAAAGTACTACCCCGATTGGGATTATTGGGTTGTTCGGTATTCACATTTAAAAAAGGTAAACATGAAACGATCAATTACAAAAAATCGACAGATTTTGCAATTTTTCGTAACATTAAAGTATCATGCAGCGTTGTTAATTTATCACAAATGTGTCGTATAGTTTACACGCGAACGTGGTTAAAATTTGGTATAATATTTGAGTACATTAAAAGGTATTTTTACCGTAGAAATGTCAAGCAACGTTGTTAATTCATCACAAATGTATTGCATTGTTTAAAGTCTATTTACATATTATACCAGCGCAGTGCAGAACAGTGCAGTTCAGACACGGCACAGACACAACATGTTCGAGGATTTTATAATCCTATTCCCATATTTATTATTATTTTATAACCTAAATTCTTTGACTAATTCAATCAATTTATCATTATCCATCTTCTCGGTTTTAGTAATATCTACGTCTAATGACGCCAACAGACGAAGATGGCGGTGCTAATGGTTTGTGTTTATGCTAACTACGCAGGCGCAGATGTCACAAGCTGCCACCATCATGTCAAAATATTCTAGCCGACAATCTCGGCCGGTGCTGTCCCGTGCATGTGAGGATACGTTATACTTACGTACGCTGTAATATGTATGTGTTCTTAGATAATGCAGGAAACTAATGTTGTCGTGTCTGTATTGTACTGTTTTGTGCTGTGCGGCGCTGGTAGATGTGAATAGACCTTTATACGTAAATCCACGAATTGCCTAACAACAATAAACCAAAATCAATACATACCGATTATCTTCGCTTGATCAAGTCTTCAGAATTAAAGTTTACATTAAAATGACTTTACCATGTTCAGTGTGCAAAAAAGGAAGGCCCAAGACCGAGGAATTTTACGTATTTGAAAACTTTAACGGAAATTCAACTACGTGGCTTGCGAAACGTATGCCGGATATCTTCAAGTCATAATTGATTTAAGTCATTAGCGAAATTGAAATACACGTTGGCTCTCTGACAGTAAGTTTCAAAAGTTTTACTACGAACATTGCCAGCGAGGGTTTCATTCATAAGCTATGTTTAAACGTGAAATAATTTTGTAAACCTGTTTTATTTGTTTTGTGTTCCAACTGGTTTCAGCTGTCTGGAGCTAGGGGGACTATATCTATGATTTGGGGAATATTGTTAGGCTGAAGGTAGTAGGGAGGGGAATGAGACGAGGAAGAGGAAGGTGGGGAAGTATGACTATTCAGATCTGGTCACACGATCTGGTCTGGAACACGGGTAAGATTCACAGATGTATATAAAAACAACATGCTTTATATGTTACGAGTATATTATATATTCCAAGATTAAAAAAAATGATCATCTCTAAGTTTATTTATTTGGGAAAGTTATTGTTTTTAGATCACTTACAATGCACCATAGCTAAGGTTAAAAATAACAATACCTGCTAAAAGTTACGAAGTGGGTACAGCGTTTAGTTCAAAATATTAATACGATAGAATAGTTTATTTTACGGTAGGTACCGAATATGCAATAGGTAAAAATGAATATGAATATATTCACCACTTTATTAATATACACAGATGTCAACATATATCGAAAACGATGCTTTCTTCATCAGGAATATATAGAATAATAAAAAATAATAATGTCAAGCATAGACAAATGATAAACATAGAACACAATAATGGAAGAATAGACAAATGATAAACAAAGAACACAATAATGGAAGAATAGACAAATGATAAACATAGAACACAATAATGGAAGAATAGACAAATGATAAACATAGAACACAATAATGGAAGAATAGACAAATGATAAACATAGAACACAATAATGGAAGAATAGACAAATGATAAACATAGAACACAATAATGGAAGAATAGACAAATGATAAACATAGAACACAATAATGGAAGAATAGACAAATTACAAACATAAACAAAAATTGATTAACGTAGGTAAGGAATTAATCAAAAATGAATAGTAAATTAAATTCAATTATAATTAAATATTTTTTAAAAGTTGCTATCTGTTGGATTTATTTTCTTATTAATATTAATAATTTTTAATATAATTATATAATTATTTCTAATATAAATTTGTTATTCAGTGATTTATAATAATTTTTTATAAACATTTTTGTCCATACTTGGCATTATTATTCTTTTGGATTTCTATATATTCCTGATGAAGAAAGCATCGTCTTCGAAACATGTAGATATCAATGACGCCACAAAGTGAATACCAATCTTTTGAAGAAATTGTAAATAAATTAACTATGCCGACTAATATTTTGTTACGGAGCAGTGTTTCTCAACCTTATTTGTGCCATGCCACACTTCGACGCTTGAAAAAGCTTCGTGCCCCCTACCTACAATATGATAATTTCATAATAAATTAAAATAATATATAAATGGTTTTTTTTTCAAAAATAAATTCTCATAGTCTAAACCAGTGGTTTGAACCCTAAAAAAGCTGCTTGGATGTTGACGACATCCCAAATACATCTCAAACATTTATTGGCGATTTAATTTTGCAGAAGGTTTTTAGTGAATATTTCCCTTTTGTGCTAGTTCCAATTAATCAAAGTGAGTGGGACTATAACATCGCTCAAAGAGGGTACGTTTTGAGGCTGAAAGAATTTGTATGTGAAATATAATCTTCACAAAGACATGAAAGAAACACGGAGATATAAAAATGGAGTAAAAATCAACGTTCCAAATATGTACATCCAAAATGAGACCCATTGACATCTTATAGATAACACGGGCTTCGGTCGATTACAAGCGCTCGCCGGGTATGAATCTCCAATGATAACTGCAAATTGCCTACACGACTGGACATGTCGTTCTGGAAAAAATAGAAAAAGCGATGTTGTAACATTTCGTCTGTTTTAACGTAATCAATATTCGTCTTAATTGACTTCTTGAATGTTAAAAAACTCAATGAACACTTGAAATTCAGTCGGTCAGTCGTGGTGCGACTCCGTTCGTTGAGTTAGTCCGCGGTAGAAATGATTCGGGCGATATCGACAGCCGCTTCACCCACCTTCGTATTTCCCGCGCGGTAACAATATTTTACACCGATTTTGCAAGGAACGTAGACTCTGTTTATCAGTGGCGTGCAGTCCACACAGGATAAAAAGCTGTGACTACCCCAAGAAAAATGAAATCGTAAAAGAACATAATATAAATTCATTTGGCCACAAACAGTCAACGGAAGATGATGATAATGAAGTGGCCATTTTCAAATATTCAATGCACAGTTCTGAACCGATCTTGAAAAAATACACACAGCCTACCTTTGGTTATAGAACAATGCACGCTACTGCTATTTAACCGCCCTACCCATACGAACGTACGTGATACGGCTGCTATATTATCGCCTGAACGCAACAAGCCGTATACGTTCAGGTACAAAAAAGCTATACCCGAAGCCCACAAAACATTTGTATACGTCAAGTTTGTTGAGGTCAGCCGAAGCAAACGGATGTGTTCGGATATTTTAGTCTCTCCCATACAAGTTACGAAATCTAATGAAGAAAACTACTTTTTGAATAACCCAAAGGACGGGCGGTTAACGAATAAAATATTTAATAAAATTTTTGATATTTTTATCATTCAAAAAGTTATGTCCAAATAAATATTTGTTGTTTTAAAATAGAAATCTTTCAAATATTTCAAACATAGAAGTATACTAATAGTGCTGCGTTCGAAAATCTTTTAACATTTATGAATGAAAGAAAAATATTAACGACAGATGTGATTTTATAAAAAAAAAATAAAAATATTTTCCACAAATGCGATATGAAAGAAATATCAATAATTTATTATTTGCGCATTACCCCTCGAAACATTCAAATTGCCCCCTTAAATTAAAATTGGTGGGGCGTGCGCCCCATGTTGAGAAACACTGCTATATAGTAACTTCGACTAAGGGGTTAAGGAAAAAGCGAACATGTATTAAGAACAGTGATCATAAATAGAAATATGACATGATTAATAACAACATAAAAATAACGTTGAAATAATTTTCAACCCACGTATTCCTAATAACGTAGGCGTTATGCATGTAAGGGAAGACGACCGATAAGTAAAAATCTCGGAAAACACGCCGCCACAACACTTCGACATTTTATTTTCGCGGAAAAATTCGACATTGACAAATATTTTAGTGAAAACATGTGCCGTTTGACATTACCAGATGAAAACGTGACGTCACGAGCCCCTCTCCCCTCGGTACCACCCTGGCGCTAATGCGGCGGACCACGTGATTGATTAGTTTCCGTTCTCACTTTCCCAGCAGAACCTTTCGCTTACAACCAACTGACAACTTATAACCCCGAGCGAGATCTTCTAACGGCTGCCTGACACCCAGTGGCGGAACTACGCGGAGCAACTTCCAGCGTGGATAAAGGGAACCATTTTAAAACAAAAATACTGAAATGTACTTAAATCAAGTAGATTATTCTACCACAGTTTGTCAAACAATGTGTCGAAGATGATGGGGATATGATCATTACCATCATGAAACCGCACGCACAAAAGTATCGCCATCGTGAATCGCATCTATGCACAGCGGCGCTCCACCTTTGTTTCTACTCACACACCAAACGCACAACTTTCATTGGCTCCGCCGCTTTTGTAATCCGGGAAGTTTGGTCATATCTCTGCACGCTTCCATGACATATAATTCTTTGTTTCTAATACTTACAAATTTACATGACTTTATTGTTGTTTTTTGCTAAAAAATATGTCGGATCGATTTGCTTGATCGATACAGTTTGGTCGTAGCTTGGCAAAAGATCTCACGCTTCCATGCCGTGTTTCTATTAACCATAGATTTTTTTTGGGTTTATTTTTTCCTTTTTTACAATAGTAGGTTTGTCATGTCTTAATATATCTCTTCCTAGTCTGAACTCAATTCCAATTTTGTAAACAATTAAAAAAAAAACAACCATTTGAACAACATAAAATTACAAAATATCCTCCTTTTCTAGGTACTTTAAATTGATAATCATGATCACTCTTGAAGGGTGAAAGCCGAATACAATAGCACAAAAAAAACTAAGCATTTTTGGGTGATTCATTTTTCAATAGGAACTGTCTGCTCCAAGTGGTCGATTTTATCCAAGGTCGCAAATCTTGGGTTTGTGGTGATGATTTCTATAAACCGATGAATTTGTAACAGACGGGATTGTCAACTCCTAGACTGAAACACCGAGATGTTAACGCTTGTTGATAGTTTTCTAATTGAATATAATAAGTGTTCTAGCGAGGCTTGACTCTCTTTACAGTAAGTTATTGAAGGCTCGATATTACTAAGAATTTCGTGAGAAAAGCACGAAGAATGATGGATTTGAGCTTATTTATAAGTTCGACACACGAAACATGACTTGCGTTATACGAGGTAACTTGTGCATTTTTGGTTTGCAATCGTACTGAGTAAATTTTAATGTAAGGTTGTAATCACACTTTTTTTTATTTTTTAAAAATTTTATGTAAATCAAATTTAAGTTCTGCAAGTATTTTAACTTTTTATTATTGTGATAGCTGTTTCGGCGTGTAAGGCCATTTTCAAACTGAAATAAAAAAAAAAAATTAAATAAAAAAAAAAAATGGAGCTCTACGAATTAAACACAAAAACAATTAATAATGTGTAATCACACGCTAAATTAAACAGAAAATGGATAAAAAAAAGAATGAAACAAAAATGAAATGATTTAACTATGATACTTTAAGTACCTTCTTAATAATAATAATGTTTTATTATCTACTCTTTTTTTTATAACAAAATAACAAATAATGATATCCTCATTGGGATTTCCCGTGCTCAGGATTTCATTCGAAAATATTAAATTGCATTATATTAAATTGATTGATTGCTTGGTGAAAAAAGTAATTCTAAGGTGAGGTGTTTTAAGTGCAGTTGAGTGGTTTCGGTGTTAGTCTGTATTTGGTGTTAATATATGTTCTTTCAGATCTCCGTATGTAACGTATCCAGCGTTTTATTTGATTTTTAATTATATTATGAAATAGTATATGTAGAGATTTTCCAAGATTTGTATCCAGTTGTTTGAGCTATTTTTTTGCCAGCGGCTTCTTATATTTGGATACATTGCGGGGCCCCAAAATTAGAAGTGCCGCCACTGTCTTTACCCTACGCCGTTCGCTCCATTCGCGCCCCAAGGATAAGTTATTAGTTATTAGGCAGCCTCCTGTTAGTGGAGCTGACAGCCCTTGTGAAATGGAAATGACGGGAGATCTTCCTACATCGAATTCCGGGTTATCAAAACATACGACAAATCAATAATCAGAGGGGTTTATTTTCAGCTCGCTTACAAATGATTCATGGGAAACTGTCAAATGTCTTTATGTTGGGCAGTGCGAGGAAAAAACGAAATAAAAAAAATAATATAAGCACAGCGCAGAGCAAAGGCTCGAGTAACATTAGTTGCTTACATTATCTATGAACACATTCATATTACAGCGTACGTAAGCTTAACGTATGCGCGCATATACGGGCCAGCACCGACCGAGAAGTCGGCTAGAATATTTTGATGTTGTTGGCGGCTGCGCCCGCGCAGTTAGTATGAACACATACCGTTATCACCGTCATCTTCGTCAGCTGGTGTCATTAGACGCAAATATTGCTAAAACCGAGAAGATTGACAACGATACATGGTTTGAATTGGTCAGGGAATATAGGTTATAAAATAATAATAAATATGGGAACTGGATTATAAAATCCTTAAACATGTTGTGGCGGACGCTAACGCTCAATTGACAGTTCAGTTGACAGCCGTACTCGCGTCTGTGCTGTGTCTGCACTGTACTATTGTGCACTGCGCGGTGCTGGTAGATGTGAATAGATCTAAACCGTGCATCACATTATTATGTGATCCTCTTTATGCTAGTTGAAATCGTACTGACTAAAAGCACTGAACAGATATTCATTCTAATCGAGGAAACTAAATTGGTACTTAACAGTAACTCACTACTTACCACTTAACGCACCGTCTACACGCGGACAGTGACTTAAAATTAACTAAGATTTAGTTACCAATTAAGACTATCCTTGTTACTGGCTCCGTGTGACATAGACATTATGGCTAAATGTTAGGAAAATGGTCTATAAAAATGTTAACACATGCAATATACGGCATACGGGCACATACATATGAATATGCAGTTGTCAGCATTTTTTTGTTAAGGCCGGTTAATATCTGAGTGAACAAATGCGTTGGGTCCCGCCCAGGCGACGCGACGCAGATTCAATTCTTCTGCTAGACAAATCCTCCATCATTGCACAAGCAACATTTTCGGCTTATAATGCTGGTGGAACGAGTTCTCAAACATGTAATCGTATTTAAGTTAATATTATTTTTTCATACGTAAGAAATTGAATACATTTCACAAATCGAATTTCACTACTACACTTGCCTTTTAAGCGATGCTTATGTAGAGAAGCGGAGTGCACACACTGCGATTAAATATTTAAATATAATAACGTCGCGTGAAAGTATGACATGAATACGAAAATTTATATTGTTTAAATAATGATGTTACAAAGTTAGTTGTTTATATAATGGAAAAAAAATTGCTTACATAGTGAAAAGTTTTTATTTTCAATTTATAATATAATATGCGTAAGTACATTGTGGCGCTGGAAATTTATCAGTTCAATATTATGGGGGTATATATCAGTGTGCATTTATTGTCGGGTTATTCGTAATCCGGAAGTATTAATCCCCGTTTTAAAAAAAAAAACATCAAAATCCGTCCACCAAACACGTAACTAAATAATAATGTATTATTTCCATTCATACAAAAACAAATTACCTTTCCGCTAATTGGAACCTACAGCTATCACGGTAATATAACTAACTCGTTAAATCGTGCTCTGCTTGTTAAAGCACCGACAGAATTGTAATATTACTATTTTAAGTATTATATTGTACGATGGTATAATACTGTTGCCAAGAAACGAGAGATTTAATATCAATTGTTTACTAGAAACATACATATTATATTATTACAGAATGTTATAATATCTTTCCACAAATAGTAAATATCATTATTTGTGTACAGTCCAATATCTTCTGACGATAATTTAGTATAAGCAAACTAGTTCAAAACACTTCCTTGCCGGTGTTGTCAACTGATTTAACATGTCTCTGATTATTTCAATATCTCCGTAAATATAATAAACACAGAGTTCATATTTTTGGTGTTCCTCAGCAATACATGTAACAAATATAGATTTATATTTTCTTCAAACGATTCGTATTCACCTTATGGGGTCATTATTACATGAATAAAATAATTAACTTTGTATTCGCCACTTTATTAATACACAGATATCTATCTACATGCTTCGAAAGCGATGCTTTCATCGTCAGGAATATATGAGTACAGTAGTATTACAGTATTCATATATTCCCGACGACGAAAGTATCACATTCGAAACATGTTGATATCTGTGTATTAATAAAGTGGTGAATACAAAGTATATTATAATTTCTTCAAATGATTGATAACTTTGTGGCGTCATTATTAATTATATAATTAAAAATACACTTTGTATACACCACTTTAGTTAAAATATATAAATATTTCTACATCTTTCGATAGCAATGCTATCATCTTCAGGAATAAATGACTACTCATTTATTTTATTTATTTTAGTATTCATTCCTATTCCTGAAGATGATAGCATTGCTATCGAAACAACTAGAAATTTTTATATATTTTAATTAAAGTGGTGTATACAAAGTGTATTTTTAATTATATAACAAAGTATATTATTTAATTCATTTAAATATAGATTTATTTAGTTAATACCAAAAATTAGATAATTACAATATATGACATAATACTTTTTTTTTCTTATTGTTCTACTCTTCATAAGTTGACCTCCAATATCTCGTGGTTATGGAAGGAGTATTTACATACATAATAAAAAAAAACATGCATAGTATATGCAAACTATCTATCCTCCTTTCATGGAAGCAATCTTCCCAACAAGCCCTCTATTAATGAGGTTGGTGTAACTCAGCTCAGGTATGGGGGCTCCATCGAAGCCAGAGTAAAATTGAAGTTAAAGCCTCTCTGAAGCTTGGCGTATTGTACAGAGCCCGCAGATACTTTAATAGTACACAACTGCTGACCTTGTACAAATCGCAAGTCCGCCCCACTGTAGAATTTGGCAGCCACCTCTGGTGGGGAGTCCCAAAATATCTGAAAAAAACCCTTGGCTTTGTGCAGAAACTGGCGGCCCGTTTGATAGATTCGCCTGTCTTAACAAACGGATTTGCAATTTTTGGAGCACAAACGACATGCGGGAATTCTGTCCTTGTTCTACCGGTATTTTAATGGATGATGGTCTGAGGAACTAGCGTCATTGATCCCTTCGGCACTGGTGAACAGTCGGGAAACACGCCAAACGCGAGCCCAATATTTGGACACGGTTTACATTTGTCACATGAAAACGGGTCGCTTCTACGACTCGTTCTTGTGTTCAACAGCTCCGCTGTGGAATAATCTGCCGGCCTCTGTGTTTTTTCCCTACTACAACACAGGTTTCTTCAAGACCCAGGTTCACTCCTTCCTATTCTCTAAAAGACCCTCCACACATCATCCCCAAAGATGATATAGGCCTTGAGAGAAATTATTTCCCCCAGGGCCTCCTATATGGAATTATTGGAAAAAAAAGGAATATTAAAATAACTACAAGCGTAAAACAACAACATAGTTTTAGAATAATAAAAAAAAAATACCAAATAATAATTTATATTATGCCAAATAGTGTACATTAAGGGTATAATTTATTATCGAAGTTCAGGGAGTTAATTTGCTTTTTGAGTTGTTCATGTTTCAAAGTTTCGCTTAAATTAATTTCGTTTTTTGATAATGATATATAGGGCATATGGAGAGAGTGGAGAGTATACTCGTATATGTGAAAACACCGGCCACATAATACGAACGTAACTCTATAATATCCGGGAAAGTTCCAGGTGACATTCGATTAGTGCCTCCCGAAGTTTGTCCCAAGCTCGCGGCTAATGAGAATGGATGCAAGCAAAATTTATAACTAATTGATGTTTGCAAATAAGACACCGAAAATTCGTCATCGGAGTTTTTTTAGCTCACACAGCTGCATTTCGTATCTGTTTTACACGATGTTCTAGTAAAGTCATGTCATTACTATTAAAACTACATTTTTGGTGAAGACACTGCCAAATTTTAATTATTTTAGTTAAACTACACATATTGGTACATACATATTTGTACTTTAGTATGTATGTGTACAGTGGCACCCTTTTATTCGAGTTGTTTTAAGCCAGCGTGTCTTAGACATAACTGTTAAGACATCGGGGAGCTTAACATCGACTACATGAAAAAATATAGGAAACAAAATCCACCTTTTCAAAATAAGAAAAATGTAAGTATTTATACGAAATAGTTGTGTTTTTTTAACAAATTATTGCATAGAAAAAAATATTTTTTAATATAGTTAATTATTACTGATTACAAAATCTTGGAAACTATGAATTATTAGAATAATTAGGTATAACAACTCATTTTAATGTGATTACTGCAGAATAGACTTAACTGCTCACCGCTGTCCAGAGCTAGTGGGTCTATGGCATCTCCAGTTGGGGTATATTGTGAGGCTGAAGGAATCAGAGAAGGGAAGTAGACGTGGGAGAGAAATGTGTGTAAGTATGTAACCAAATGCTAGAGTTATTTCAAGTAACTTTTCTCTTCTAACTGATGGTCTTTCACCAGGGCGATACTGAGATCATCTTCCCTGGTATCCTCAAGACTCTCAAATTCTACTCCACAGTGGTTATCCTGATAACGTCTAGAAATTTAAAGACGCCCCTATACTGAGACATCTTTTATATGATTTGAAAATGAATTTGTTCACGAGATGTAATTTTTCGATTTAAATGCATTCGTGCAAATAAAGTTTAGGATCTGAAAATAAATCTAGGTTCACGTATATTTACTGAAGTTTCCAGTCTAGAAAGGCAGCGTATTTTTGGAAATCTGTTCAGAAACTTTAAAGATGAACTCACTGGGGAGCAAACTTGTATCTTTTAATAGTTACATAGGTAGATATTCAAATTTACATACCTATACCAGCGGCGTGCAAATAATAGTAGCGGATTCCAATCTCCAAGACACAAACAAATTCACTTAAAAATAAACTTTATAAAAAAATCTTCCTGCTTGGATACATTAAATCATATTTTGGGGAACCTAAGTACAAAGATTTTCCACGTCACAGTTTCCCCATCATACTATAAAATTCTTTACTTGATATATTTGGGCACATTTCTACACTAGCCCCACCCCCCTTCGTAAGTAGTGATACGATGAACGATTTTTTTTTAGCAAAATTATATTCTGCAGTAGAGAATTTAATGCATGGCATAAACCCTTCTCTGATCGTTCAATTCTCTTAACTTTTGTTTACTAAATCATTGTAATATCTATCTCCTTGTGGAAATAAAAACAACTACTGGATTTTCAAAAGATAAAACATTTAAAAAATAGCGTTTATCGTTTCTTTTCTATATCAAAATTTAACGTGTTGGCTTATTAATTTCAATTTTTTTTAAACAGAACTTTTATTATTAATTTCATTAGTTCAGTTTGATAATGCCTTCGGAAGGCAAAACAGCTGTCACGCATAATAATCATTACCTAGCAAAACTTTTTTCATGAATGGTTTTTTAAATTGAATAATAATAGTAATATTTTTTTTTTATCTTTAAGTAATAAGTTCTACAGATTAAACTTGAATATAATAAATACTTAAGTGTTTTGATTATGTTCACTTCTCTGTTGTGCATTGGAATACTTTTTACCCATTTAACTTGTTTGTCACTTACTATTGTTTAACTATTACTTAGCTTCTTGTGTTGTCACTGTTAGCTATCCATAATCATATGTATATACATATATATTACGAAAAAAAAAATTAATCATGTACGTTTTGGGCATCATGCCCTTTTTTACCTACCTACTTAAAATAATTAAAAAAAAAAACGAAACACTTCTTTTTGTTGATATATGATGTAAGTGTGTGTATTGCTTGAAGATACGCATTGTTAAAAGAATGAACAATAATAAATTGTATTGCACGCCACTGGAATATGTGCACACAAAATAATATTATATGAAAGTTATTACAGTTGAAACTACTAACTTGAGATGATAAAACTTCAAGTTAATCCATTAAAAGGAAAGACACTCTTCGTTGTTACTGCTAATGCATTACATAATTGAAGTAAACTCATACATTTTCAACACACATTGCATATTACTGCAACGTTCTGTTATTAAATGGATCCGTCCATAGGAAATACAATTGAACTCATTTGCGCAATTTCTGTTGAATGAATATTAATTCCACAACGTCGAACATATTTCATATTTATTATTAAAGGATTGTTTCCCTATTCATTAGTACTAGTAGTGACATTTTCAATTAATATTACGTTGTATTTATGTGTATCTAGTTACGTATTACACTCTATGTTATAATAATTCACCAAAAAATGACGTAATTGTTCTTAGTTTCAGCTTTTTCAATATAAACAATCTATATTAGCAAGCATCTATATATGGCTCGTGATGGAAATGACGTTGCGAGCTGATGAGGAAATTTTCGACCGAAAAAAAACTCAGTATATTTACATTATCAAAACAATACAACACATTTAAATAAATCGATTAAGAAAACATTATCAGTTAAATACGAGGAAACACGTTTTAAATGTGAAAACCTCACAAAATTCAGAATTTTAATTGTTGTAGATAATAAATCGGTTTTACCGATAATAAATCATTAGTATTTTTACAAACCCATCAACATAATAATGGGGTGGGAGTAAATAAAATCATATAAATAAGTCGTCACAATGTGGATTAACCGCAGTTCGAAAATGGCCTTAAACGCCGAAACAGCTGTCACAATAATAAAAAAAAACTGAAAATTTGCAGAACTTAATAATATCATTAGTAAATTTGATTTACATTAAATTTATAAAAAAATTTAATAGAGTTCTACGAATTAAACACAAAAACAATTGAGAAAATTGTTAATTTTCAATGACGTTAGATGTCACCGTTCGAGAGATTTTCAAGACTTTTTTTTTTTTTTTTCAACTTTTTAGGTGACTATAGCTTATTTTGGAGAATTTGTAATTTGTTCTGTTCTCTGTCGTTACACAAGAAAAGTATCGTTGAGCAGTAAGTTGAATATGTGGAGCCATAATGGAGATGTAAATTGTTATTGTTTTTCTGGAATGAACGCCACTGTTAATTTCCATATAATATTATTGTATTATGTCACTTATCGTTAAGATTTAATAATATAAATAAGTAATAAAAAAACTATATATAATAAACAGTCTTCCGGGGAATGAGTGACTCTTTCACACAATTCGTAATTCATTAAAAAAATAATTGATTATAATCAAACTCCAGAAACACTTGTTTAAAACCTATAGTATATTCCCACAATTTATTCACAAAATTCAAACATTTTAATATATTTACCAGATTAAGTAAACTCAGCTTATAATAATTTGTATATTTTCAATAGATACGCATCACTGAACGGCCAAACTAAAACAGAAACTTGTTATTTGTTCGCGAGTTTCGACGCAGGTTTCTTTGAACAAACTCATAAGAAAACAACAAAAGTAATTTTCTACCAATGGAAAGAAAAGTTGCGGGAGCTATCGGTCACAAGGGCAAGTCAATAAAGGTTTAATGAAGGCAATGAACCGCTGAAGTTTTTCAGCAACTTTCCTCTTTAGTTATTTAAGCTTGGAGATTTAGGGAACATCCTGCAAAGTGGAAGTTGGGAGTCGCATCTGCACTTTTAGCAACACCAACTTTTACAACTTCCGCAGAGTTAAAGTTGAAAAAATGGCGTGCACAGTTTAGCAGAAATTTTAAAAGGAATTTTATTAGAAATTCTATAACTTCCAAATATTTTTAATGCACAAACTTTCCTACATATCTTTACCCACATAGTAAAGATGTCTAATCTGTATTCCTCAGGACTCACGTTAAAAAATAAAGTTTTTCAAAGAATTTTGATACCCAACTCAACATAATATAAAAAAAATATATATATATTTTTATTTTTATAAACAATAATTATTAGCCTGAAACACTCATCCAAATTGAAAAAAACCTTTCCGAGAAAAGATAAATGTCGCCGACAGGACTCGAACCTGCACCCTTCTGATTCCGGTCAGATGCTCTACCGTTGAGCTACGTCGGCTTATCGCAAACCCGCCAAGTTAATCAATATATACTAGTGTTTCATTCAATAATTACTGTTTTTTTTAAATTATATTTCACCTTTTTTTTATTATTATATTTAGCCGTTACAAGCCTTTCTCATACTAATAAAGTTGGTTGTTTACAGGTGACATTTATCTTTTCTCGGAAGGTTTTTTCAATTTGGATGAGTGTTTCAGGCTAATAATTATTGTTTATAAAAATAATTGTTACCCTTTGCGCTAGGCAGAAAAATCTTGTCTTAAAAACTTTAGTTTATCAATTAATAAATATATTTTTAATTTTAACTAAAGGCACTGACTTTTATGATTTGCTCAATTTATGATAATACTTACAATTTATAAACCATTTTAGAATAGAAACTGTAACAAATACAGGCATAATAGAAAATCAAATAAATTTAATGAATGTCCCCAATCTTTACACATAGTTCCAGGAAAACTTGGTATTGTATTATTGTATTATTTCCCATTCCACCATTAAATGATTACTTTCTTATATTTAGTAAAATATCTTCATTTTTTAATTATCGTTTATTTACTTTATTTCGTAAAGAAGGGTGATTTCGAAACTGGTCTACAAAATAAATATATTTTCTAATTTATTTAACTATTTTAAGGAACTCATATTTACCTTCAACTTCGTTGATAAGTACATAAGTTTCAAATAGGTTTTTTCTATTTCTATCTCGAAATAACCTTAATTTGTTAGAAATATGAAACTTATTATTCATGGTAATTATATTTAATGGAGAAAATTGAACAATTGAGACGATTACTTTCATCCGCCTGTCTCATTAATGAATGAATACTTATGAATGATTACCATTTGAATGAAGTAAGACAGTTATGCAAAGATGGAAGCCAGATTAGTACATATATGCAGATTGAAACGATGGAGTAATTGCATTATCTCATTTGTTCGGAACTATCGAATGAGCAAAGCTGAGTCATGCAATTAATGTAACTTCTAACGAGCAAACGGAATATTACATGCTAATAAAGAATATTTATTTTATATTATGAAATTTCTAAACGTTGTTTTCCACAACATCTACAGCTCAATAGTTAGAGCAACTCACTGGATAGCGGAATACCCGCCGATCATAATTTTTTAAGAACATTTAAATGCTTAAAAAACAGGAAATGAGCTTACAAAATTAAGCCCTGCGAGATAGCATCAGTTTAAGTAATTTTGTTACGTGTATTAGATACCTATATAGACGAAAAAATTTAATAACATATTTTATCGAACGTGTCTACAGAGTAGATTAATTTAAGCCGATAAACTTATTTCTTTATAACCAAATATATAGTATTACACAACATATGCAATACCGAGCCGAGAGCTGGTATTGCACCACAAATGCAGTATCGAGCCGAGATTGTACCATAAATGCAATTTATTCGATTGCACAACACGTGTAGTACCAGTACACGCGCGCTATTAATAGCGTACGGTATGGTATGTGCCCTCTTTTCACTTCAACCGCAGAATGGAAAACATGTCCCCCTTGGATACCTTGACCTGCCGCTACCAGAGAAGAACAATCTTCTACACCCAGCAACCGCTGACGTCACCACCTGCCACCTCAGCGACCGACCATACTAGCTGGTGCCATAAGTAAAGTACGCTCAGAGCGACAACATCTCCATTGGGAAACTACCAAACGCCTTTCTCAAGAGGATTCGCAAATCACAATAGTCGTGCGTTCCTGTGTGCCGGTGCCTACATATTTACACTATTTTTCTTGTGCGGGTCCTACACGTCTCATACATATATAATATATGCTACATCAAAACAAATTATATTATTCTAATGGAAAACGTTTACGAATAAGCAGTAATACTTAAAAAAAGTAAATTCTTTTTGCTTCAATTAGCCGAAAATAGATAAATAATAGAGATGTTTCGTTTTTTCATCCTCATCGTCTATATTGTTATTCCCTTCCCTCTATAGTTAAAATAAGGATTTCAATACTATACAAATAATACCTAACGAAGCTTGAATATCTCACTGACATTACGGTGGGATAAATCCTAGCTCTAAGACTTCATAATGGAATATATTACAAAAGTTATCATTATTAACTGCTTGCTCAATACCAATCAAATTAAAATTGCTAGAAAAACGGGCGTATTTTTTAATCCTATAGCAATATGAACCAACGATTTCTGGTTATAAAAAAAAACACTAAAGTAAAATATTTATGAAAGAACTGGCGCAAATCTTTCCGGATTCATTAAATTTTAAATGGGATTTGGTATCGGATACCCTTTCCGCCTTTGCTAACTGAAATCTGATACGTTGAATATGAAACGGTAAACCTCGTTCGCATTTACAAGCCGGAATTAATGTCAGATCTAAACTTTCGGTAGGTATTTACTTAATATCCAATCCACTATAAATCGATCGTATATATTATAATACTTGTTTAATGTAATATTTAAAAAAAAAAATCTCTCTTTAATCAAAGTAATTTTGTAATTTTAATAAAGTAATTAGATTATATCTTCAATAAATGCAAAATTACTTTCTGGTGTAATTTTAAATAAAATTAATAAGAAATGTTATGGGTAAACCACTATTTAATAAATCGTTTTATAATTAATTATTTACCTACTTTCATCACTTATTGTCAATTTTTGTCTATGTTTGTAATTTGTCTATTCTTAGGTTATTATTTTTTAAGGAACACTATTTGTCTATTCTTGTCATTATTTCGAAGTATAATTTGTATCCTGATGATGGAAGCTTCGCTTCCGAATCGTGTTGTTTTTATATATTAAATAGTGGTTTATGCAAAACATTTCTCATTCATTTTAAGTAGATTACAATTTGGGAGGCGTGTATGGGTACCGCCGCACTGGGAACCATTCATTGGATAACTAACACCTTTACGTAGGTCACCTTAAGTGGTTCGCTACGTTTGGTGACTCAGCAGAGTTCCTCGGGTTCAAGGGGTGAGGTTTGTTCAGATCTTGGCGGCAGATGCGTCTGCCCACAAGCGCCGTGGTGGGTCGGATCAAGAGAGGCTGGTTGGGGAGACCCCTTGACCCTCCAGCCGGACTCTCGACCTATCGCCCCATAGGCCGCAGTGAGAGGGATGTATTAATATGTCCGTTATTCCTGGATACAGTGACCAAAATATCAATTTTTTTTGGGAAATGCAAAAAAAAATTGTTGTTATTTTGATAACAATTTGTTTTTGACATTATATGAAGGTGTTCTCATATTGGCAGATATAAACTATATAGGGCTGATCATGTAGGATTAAAATCCAAACATCTTCATTCAAATCAATTTGTTATTTATAAACACCACACGATCATAGTAAAATCAATAAGTATTAAATAAATAAATAAATAAGTAAGTAAATAAATTAATAAATTAAACTTTAATAAAATAATAGATTGAATATTATTGGTCATGCCATGTCTTTCTGGAACTCCCCAGATATTTCTTCTTCTATTAAATTGCGCGTCACGTTTTCTCCAAACACTCCTTTATCTGTCCATCCCCTCCATGCTTTTAAATCATCTAAGAGTCACTGGTTCCATGATAAATCAACACACGTATATATTGGCACACTTTTCAAAAGTGATATAAAGTCATCGGACACAAAAATAAATAAAAACCACAATGAAATATATGAAACAATTTATTTATTTTAAATAAATAAAAAAATAAAAAATAGCAATTGAAAAAAAAAGTACTTAATTATTTGTGAGATTAGTTTATCGGGCTAGTTTATGTTTAATAATAAATTAATTAATCGTAAAAAAAAATAAATAATAAATGAAAAAAAAAATTATTAATACGGTTTGGTTACTTTAGGTTGTCGGGATAGTTTTTTTTGTTCGTACTTTCAATGGCTTCATCCCACTTTTAAAAAGTGTGCCTATTCATACTTGTGTTGATTTATCCCGTCATGTAGACACTACTGTACTGTTATTATTACGATTCCTTAGCAATAAGGCACTCCAGTAAAAAATATAATGGCTTTGAAAATATATATTCATATAGATCAGCAAACGTCGAATCTGAATATGTAACTTTTATTGTATATAATTATACGTAGGATCTATAAATCGTTATTTAAACGTGTATAAAAAATCATCTCATCGAAATACCTTGTTATGTTGGTACAATTGGATTTGGAACATCTGACGTCAGATGAGACTGAGAATATTTTCAGATTTTGTTTTATATTTTAAGTAGGTATTTTTTAGTTTTGGCGAAATTTAAACTTAATTTGGGTGACTTTAAGCTCTATAATTGCTGTTCAATACAAAAAAAACTATTATTAATGAAAGAAATTAGAGTATCCATGAGCAAATAAATTATCAATACGGATGTTATGATAATGTTAATACTCAATAATATTATTATTCTTTGCGTTAAAGTTTCTAAGAAGATACACAATTTTCTTACTTATATTTAGATACACAATTTTCTTACATATTTTAGTTAAGGTTTACTATGAATAGAATATAATATTATGTACGCTAAAGCTGATGAATACGTGATTCCCGAATAAATAAAATACTTCTCATCCGTAATAGATATTTACTAAACCTTTGATAAAAAAATAGATCATTCCGTTTGGATAGGTATTTTGGCCTCCAATCCAAAATTCAGTTTTGTATGAAACAGGCACCGCAGCCGTTCCCCTTAATACCTTTCGGGTTTAAAAATATTATGACATAAGGTATAAAACATAGACTAATATGTGAACAAATATATAAGCAATAAACAGCTATTATGAGCGTGTATAATAAGAAAGATAAGATTAAAAAATATTTGTAAATAACACAGCAAGAATAAGCGTCTATTGAAGGTAATATATACAAATTTGAAATGAAAAAAAAAAAATTAAAATGAAAGGAAGTTAATAATACTTCAAATTGAAACGGTTTATAATATTTCTGTTCAAATTTGATTAATAAATGCATCATTACGATAGGTAAAGATATATGTGTAATATTTTGTACTAAATAATTAATTTACAGAAGAGCGAATATAATGTCAGCCGTAGATAAATGAGTTCGTGAGTACCTTTTTGTATTGTAACAGTGATACATTCGAGTTTTGAATTCTATGTGACGTAGTGTTAAATTGTGCCACCGTTGCAGTATTGTTGTAATAGAATGGTACTGAAAATCTTGTGTTTCTGTCCGGTACACGAACGTTTACCAGCTAAAGTTCATGACTATCCATGTAAGAATTTAAATAAAAACACTAGATCGAAGACAATTCTATCAAATTTGACAAATTCATTAATCGTAACAGATAACTAGTATAATAATCGGACCATTTCTATAGCGCCCATAATTTAATAGTTCCCTCGGAATATTCAGTTTTATATTTAACTAGTTGATGTGTACCCGGCCTTGCTCGGGTGTTTTTTGGAATAAAGTTACGAAGTTGTGAATTCTTGCTTGTCACTAGGGTGCCATAATTAAGTTGACAGCGAAAGTATAAAATAAAGATAAAGAATATAATATCTCCAAAGAAAGAATATATAATATCTCCAAATAAAGAAACATTCATTTGAATATTTTATTTCATTCGAAATGATTATTTTTTCAAAATACATCTAAATCATAAAGGTCTTAAGTTCTTTTAGTGTTTTCCATTTTGAAAATATTCTACCCTAAAAAACCTTCTTCTTTTGAATATGCAATCTGTGGCTAACCGGAGTGTTATATCTATGGGCTAACCTAAATAAAACATGGCGGGTTCAATGTTTTTCATACTAATTTTAAAACGTTATAGCAACAGTTTTACATATTGGATATCATTCAAACTACTTTCTAAACCTTCCCGGCACTAATAAAAACAAATTGTGTGCTATTTTCAGCGAAACCGGTAGAGTGATTTTCGAGAACATCGAGGACGAACAAACAAATTTACATTGATTTTTTATATAAATAGATTAATGTTTTCACGTGCATGATGCAAATCTATAAGGTTGCCATTGCCCCATTTTTATTACATTATGTTGCAGGTGAGCGATATAAGTATATCGAAACATTAATTTTACTATCAATAAAATAAAATTGTTTGTCAATTCAATTATTTAAATTCTTGCAAAGAATCATGGTGAACTTAGTAGCAGATCTGGGACGTTGAAAACAAGAACCTTGCTGTGAATCCAACTACTAAACTGTCAGAGTTTTCTCTCTCTCGGAATACGTGGACCTTACTAAGCCTGAGCCGGTTCGGTCACAGTCGCTTTGCGTAGGTATTTGCTGCACAAATGGGACTTTGGATACTGAATTGTGCGAATGTGGACAAATTCAAACAGAACATATCGTAGAAGAATGTTCCTTTCATAAATTTGTATTTTTACATTAATTACTATTTAAAAAAATAATAATTGAAAGTTGCAGTGCCCTAACCTGGTGGAAACGATTAATTATCGTGGACCTAAATACAACTCGAGACTTCATGCTCCATTCCATGTTGTTTCTTCTCGCTCTAATTTTATGTGCAAATCTTTTATTCAGAGATTGCATCGCGTGGGAGTGAAATTTACTTGGTTTATATTTTAAAATTCAATAACATTGCTTATTTTAATAGGCATATAGACAAGTTGGTATGCAATAATCTTTAATAGTATAAAATACTTACATCCCTTTGTTATTTATTACACAACTAAATTCTTAAATGTTTCCACATTTATAATTTCTTCAAATGCTTGGTAACTTTGTGGCATCATTATTAATTATATAAATTGAAAATACACTTTGTATATACCACTTTACTTAAAATATATAAATATTTCTACATGTTTCGATAGCAATGATAGCAAGATGATAGCATTGCTATCGAAACATGTAGAAATATTTATATATTTTAAGTAAAGTGGTATATACAAAGTGTATTTTCAATTTATATAGTTTCCACATTTATTTGTAATGGTTGTTTAACCGTTAGAGTGCTGCCCAGCGCCATCGCGCTGTAAGCTTTAGTTATGTAAATTGCGACGCAGCGGTAAAGCGCTGCAATTTTTACTGTGATTTTTGTCGTCCTCTGCGTGTCTTGATAACTGTATTTATTGTTTATCCTGTTAAAATAAATACAGCCTAAAGTGAATCGATATTTTCCACCATGTTGGAAGTTAGTTCTATTGTGGATGATCGTAATAATAATAATAATAGTTGGATGACTTGTATAGCGCCGTTTTTGTGAAAAATCACCTCAAGGGCGCTGTAATGTATCAAATGACAGCGGCACTACGGACGATGATACCTTTATTCCTATAAATGAATGTGTGCAGCAAAGCAAATGAATTAAGGTGATCCAATCCCAAATGCGCTCGCTGTAAAAAGGGACTACATGGACCATGGGAAAAAACAATTGTGAAGTGAAATAATCTTATATTTTTGTATTTCTTAATATTTATTGTAGTTGTTAATGTGTAGTTTTTAATTAGAACTATAATATTCACAAAAATTATTCTTTGCTTGTATTATTTAAAAAAAAAAACATTAACATTGATTGATATTTGTCCAAGTTATTGCGTTTTTATCGAATACCATATTTTTAATTTAAAAAAAAACAGAGTATCAGTAGCAATTTATATAGATATTTGCAAAATAAGCATAGCACTAAAACGGTTAAAATAGCAGTGTGTGCCAATAAGTATGTAATAATGAATGATAGTTTCAATTTATTTCTTTTATTTTGAAAAATAGCTTTGAATGTCTGTTAAGGTTTAGCATATAATAAAATTGTCCACCTGCTTTAAATTTTTTGTATTTATGTTAGTAAAAGCCCAATTGGCGCTTAAATAAATTAATTAATTAACGCGTTTCCTCAATAGATGTATAATCATTTAGTGTTGTCACAATTAATAGAATTAATAAGAATTATTCTTTACACCGCTGTTAAATATATAAATGTTAACATGTTTCGGAAGTGACGCTTCCCTCATCGGGATACCCAGTATACAGTATATATGCAGTATATATACAGCGTATAACAACGGTGTAAACAAAATACTTCTTATTGATAGTATAAATAAATGAATTTCTCGGAGTCTCATCCGTTCTAAACCAAGTGACCCCCCATGCCTCAGACTGGCTGAATAACCTTAGGATCCCACTACGATCTTCACTTACTCTTCTCCACCATACGAAGAAGCAGAAAGGGAATCATTCGATAAAGTAAAATAATTTATCTTCCCCCGAAGCCGGGTAATTACAATTATTTTTATTCTGGGAAAAAAACACATTTCAAAATATTTATCTGCTTTTAAAGTTTTTTAAAGCTTTTAAAGGAAAAAAAATATCGAAAATGGCAAATGGCCTCGATACCGGGGTGCAAACACAAACGTGTGGTCGCCAGATTAATTGAAGCCAATGAAAGTTGATATACGAGTACATCACGTTGTATGCAACGTGATCTCGTATATCAAAATGCTCAAAAGTATAAGTTAGTGATGTGAACATTTCGCGTCAGTTGGAATCTGGGTCGTAAGCCGCGTTGACTTATTTGTTGGAACAGATTTTGTCGGGGCATTATATTATTTCTGAAAAATAAACCGTAACGATGGAAAGATGGATTGGAAAGGTGGCCGCTGTGACGGGAAGCAGTGTCGGTATCGGTGCGGCCATTTCGAAATCATTGGCGGATAAGGGCATTATTGTGGTCGGGTTAGCAAGGAGAGAAGATAAGATCAAGGTTTGAGCTGCCTTAAATTATTTATTATTATTATCAATACTGTAAATGCGATTTTTTCGGTAAATTCATGTTAGTTCTGCGTGCGACTGCTCTGTCGTACTTTGAAAACATCATCAAGCACATTGAATTAGATTTTATCATAAAACTTTTATCCTCCAACTAAACTAAGTACGAAAACTACATACGTTGTTATTGTCAGTTTATGAAATCATGAAAATAAGAGAATTAAATGAAACAACACAAATAGTAAAACACCACTTTTATTGCATTAATAACGTTCGCCAACCAGGTTTCGCGTCACTGAAGCTTCGTCAGGGCTTATTAACAAAAAAGTTAAAGTTTTTAGTGAAGCGAAATAATAATAATAATAATTTTTTTTTTTGGTGAAGCGAAACCTGGTTGGCGATCGTTATTAATTCAATAAAAGTGGTGTTTTACAAATTGTGTTTTTCATTTAATATATAATGTCACATCACAAATTGTTTGCTTCCTTCGAAAAAAAATTAATAAGAGAACGTCATTATAAACAGGATCGTTATTCGTATACTAGTTTGTGCTTCAGAAAGAAATATTAAGCTTAATACGATATTTTTCCGTTAATGTTATGTTATAATATATTTTTTAAATTGTTGAAAGTGTTTTTCTCTCAAATTTCATCGTTTTAAATTATTACACTATTTAATTTACTATTTCTTTTATGTATTTATGTCGTAAACTTTACTCATAATAAATTTTCTTATATTCATCACTTAAAACCTGGTCTCTAGTAGCCTAGTGAGTTGGCCTAGAACAGGGGTCGGCCACCTTTTGAGTCCAAAATTACAATTTACAAAATTTCAAAGTTTTTAAAGAGCCAAATTTTTTTTCTTGCCAACAATAAATAGCATTGCGTATGGAACTAAAGAGCCGCAGCTTCACATCCAAAGAGCCGCATGTGGCTCGCGAGCCGCAGGTTGCCGACCCCTGGCCTAGAACATGACATTAAAAATAAGTCAAACAAAAATCTTAAATGATAAACTATTAATATTAATTAAACTATAAAAATCGTTGTCTGGATCAAAACCTCCCAAGTTTATTTCCAATCACTAAACCACCATCGCATTTTAGTTTCGAGAATAGTTCAAACAATATTGTTGAAGTTATTTCCATCTAGTTTCATACTTATATCTCTTTCATAATGTGTCAATTTTTGTCAATTTTTATAGCGCCATTTAGTGAAGAATTTTATTACCACAAGGGCGATTGAAAATTCTATTTTATAATACTTTTCCAATCTTATCGGGTTTATTGGTTTGCTAAATTAATCCAACGGTTTGTTTAGCTTTCCACACTAACAGCAGAATTGCAACAATAAATGTCAACACTCTTTTAGGATCAGTAATTTCACCGAAGCAGATACTAATAGTCCACGAAACTTTCAATATTGTTGACACAATCCATACATTACATTACACTTTTGTGGAAATTGACTTTTGCGAAATCAATATTAAATATTCCGCCCCTTTTGAGCAAACCGTCGAAAAAATTACCTAGCTTCCGAACACATTCCTTGCAATTACAAAGCGCATAGACATCAATCAACACAACATAGGTGAACTAGCGTGGATGACAATTAATATGTATAGCCTGTATTAACTCTAAAAGACTAAACTCGTTTTGACTAACGTTGCGCGCATTTTACGGTGTATCTTTATAACGAATTCGTCGATCGCGCAGATTCTCCGTGTTCTCAGTAGCCGACGAGGGCTTGCAAGGATTGACTGCGCTACCCGAGCAGATGCTGCCATTTTTCTATATATTTGTTAATGTAGTCTGTGGAGAACACAAGGTACATAAATGTGTCAATTTACTATAATATAAAGAATATATTTAACAAATGTGCCATTTTTACAATACTGTAAAGATTGTTTTTTTTTCAAATGTGTGTAATAGATAATTAACTTTTGGAAGATAGTTATAGACATTTATTAATTGTTTTTGTGTTTAATTCGTAGAATTCCATTTAATTTTATCTAATATAACATTAATTTTATTAATATAAGGTTAATTTTATTAATAAAACATTAATTAATAAAGTAAGGAAAATTATATATTCACCGCTTCTCAGTATGTTCAAATTATCAAAACAATACAACACATTTAACAAAATCAATTAAGAAAACATTGTCAATTAAATACGAGTAAAAACACATTATAAATGTGGAAACCTCATAGAATTCAGAATTTTAATAGCTTTCTAACTAAATCGGTTTTACCAATAATAAATCATTACCCATCCATCCTAATTTTAAAGGAGTGGTGGTAAATTAAATTATATAAATAAGTCGTCGCAATGTGGATTAACCACAGTTTGAAAATGGCCTTAAACGCCGGAACAGCTGTCACAATAATAACAACTAAAAATACCGCAGAACTTAATAATAACATTATTAAATTGGATTTACATTAAATTTAAAAAAAAAATGTTATAGACAACGAGAAAAAAAAAACTGTTATTCTAAAACCTATTTTTCTTAAGATTTTCGTCATCGCTAAGTATTTAAAAAAAATGATATAAATTACAGACATTTTAACCATCATATGAAGTTGTTTTATAAAATGATTCTATGATAAATCAACACACGTATTAATCGGCATACTTTTTAAATGTGATATAAAGTCCTTAAAAGTCGAATCATCTCAACAAACCAATTAATTAAAAAAAGTAAAAATTAGGTTAGGTTAGATGAGGTTTTCCGTTTAAATAGATATATTTGTACTTTATACTTTTAAAATATCTATCGATCCATACTTGTATTCCCCCGTAAAACAAAATAAATTCCTTTTGTGAGGATTGATAGCTGTGTTAGCCAAATTGACAAATGATTAGTCTTCTAGGGTTAAGAAACATAGTTAGTTGAAAAAAAATTGACACTTTAAATTTTAATCACAAATTATTTGCAGGAATTAGCAGCCTCCACTACCGGCAAAATTCATGCAGTGAAGTGTGACGTCACAGATGAAGGTGACATAAGAAGAGCCTTCCAGTGGATAGAAGAAACGCTCGGCGGAATCGATATCCTGGTAAATAATGCAGGAGTCCTAAAGCTGTCCAGCCTCGGGGGTAAGATCTGGAATACGATTATTTTTAACTTTGTCTTTGATAGTTGAATAAATTACACGGAATGGGGATGAATAAAACCTTTTGTTAGCTCGGACTCGACAGAATTATATTATCTATAACCCAGATTTTTATCGCCAGTGTAATTCGATTAGTGTTTGAAATCCTGTTCGAGAGATGAACGTTCAAGAGAAAACGCTTTTTATTCAAATTGTTTTTATAGGTATGTCAAATTTGAATCGATTACAGTACTTACACAGATGCATTGCTTGCATATATCACGTTTGAAGCTTGGTATTCAGCTTCAGAAAAGAATATGCCAGTGAAAACGGAAACAAAAAATCATTTTAATAATATTAAAAAGAACACACTATAAAACTTTTAAAATATTTGTTTAAGCTTATTTAAGTTCGATGTGCAAGACAAAATGCTGTAACCCAGTGATGTTTAGTAAGGAAATCCCTGGAAGCGTATACAAATGCACCAATATACACAATCATATGTTTGTGCCTACTCTACGAAAAATGAACCATTGAACAAAATACTATGAATTTTTTTCCAAAAATTTGTGAATATTGTTCTAGATTCATAAATTTTTTCAATATGACAAATTTACATTTCTTAGTAAATTCAATGCACAAATCATCCAAAAAACTACACACAGCCCGCCTTTGGTCATGGATCAATGTACGCCATTACATATAACTTATAACATACCTTTCCCTGATATCAAAATGTTTTATGTTGTGATGAAATATTATTAACAAATTCTAATTTGACTTTTTTCTTAGGCGTATAAAAAAGGTTATGTATAAACACAAATCTATTAATGTGTCCTTTTTTTCTATATAGCAATTTTCATACTATATGTATAGGTAGAGAATGAGTTGTAGATTTATTTAAAAAAAAATGAAGTTTACAATTGTTTTATTTCGGGTCTATTTACGTACGGCTGTATCCAATATGGCGCTTTCTATTAAGGTTATAAAATTTTCAAAATCTCGCATTATAAATCAATGTTATTGAATTAATTGGAATAACTTATTGAATCATAGCCTCATTATAATATTTAATCATTGAAGAAGATAATATTAACAAATTTCAAATGAAGCATGAAACAGAAAATGAAAAGGTATCAGTCGCATCTGGGAATCGAACCTACGATCTCTGTCTTACCGGGACTTATGTTCAATGTTATTTTTTTTTTAATAGTTGATTTATTTTTATTTTGATAGATGGATCAACTGCGGATTGGAAAGAGATGTTTGATTTGAACGTGTTGGGCTTGAGCATTTGCACAAGGGAAGCCCTTAAAAGTATGAGAAAGAAGGGAGGTGAAGGACACATTTTTCATATTAACAGGTAACAAAAATCCTATTATTGCTTTCCAGCTTAATAATACTGGAGAAATATGCTCACATTTATTTACTCTGTTTGAATAATAAATACATTTCTATGTCAACTTTTTTACTATATCTACTAGTTTTTGTACTTGGAAAATAATGTCTAATTTTTTACTTTAATGTTAACACATTCATTATGCTAATGTTCCTTAAAAAGATGTATGTTTTTTTTTAATATTTGGCTTTTAACATTTCTTTTTTGGTGAAATATACGAACACGTATACGTATTTTTGAAAAAGGTAATTTTAAATGTATTTCCATGATAATATTATCGTGATTAGGTAACAAAGTTTTTCCACTTTGTTATTCAGTTCAATGTTATCTGCTAGGGAAATTTTCAGAGGATTTTAATATCTTTTTGTAGTTATAAAAAAACATATTATGAAAGTGAATTGATAGCCGATTTATATAATATTTCAATAAATTATACCGCACAAGAGTCCAAACTGTTCACCACTATCCGGAGCCAGTTGGATTATTGCATGTTATCAGATTAAAGAGAATGTGAAAGAAAAATGATGGGAAATGGGGAAATAATTCAATCAAATTTAAGTTTGAGTTCTTTATGTGTCAAAATGTTAAAAATATTGTGACAGCTGTTTCAGAGTTCAAAGCAATTTTCAAACTGACGAACTATAATCAAAATCAAAAAAATTCTGGCAGAACTTAAAAATAACATTATTTATTTAGATTTATAAAAAAATAAATTAATTGAAGTTCTACCAATTAATCACATTATCAATTAAATCAATCAAATTAATTACAAAGAATCATATAAATGAATTAATTATAAAGAAACATATAAATGAATTAGTGAAAGAATTATATATATACTCGTATATTTAAATTATTATTTTTATTAAGTCCTGCAAGAATTTAATTGATTAAGATATACTCGTATACATAGATATAGGGCATAAGATTAAATTTACTTGAACAATTATAAATTAACAAACGAACGAATAATCCTAATATAATATTAATTAATAAAGTAAGGAAAATTATATACTCACCGCTTCTCAGTATGTTCACATTATCAAAACAATACAACACATTTAAATAAATCAATTAAGAAAACATTATCAGTTAAATACGAGAAAACACATTATAAATGTAAAAACCTCACATAATACAGAATTTTAATTTTTTTCTAAGTAAATCGGTTTTACCGATAATAAATCATTATTTATTTAAAAACCAGTCCAAATTGAAAAGGAGTGGGAGTAAATAAATCATATAAATAAGTCGTCACAATGTGAATTAACCACAGTTTGAAAATGGCCTTAAACGCCGAAACAGCTGTCATTATAATAAAAACAAACAGAACTTAATAATGAAATTATTAAATTGGATTAACATAAAAATAAAAAGTAAAAAAAAATATAAATGGAGTTCTACGAATTAAACACAAAAACAATTAATATATGTAAATTATTTAAATAGAAAGAATTACATAAATAGATAAATTTATAATTAATGACACCACAAAGTAATTTACATATATTGAAGAAGTGACACGATCAATTAATACCTTTTAAGCCTTTTCAAGCAGTGTTTAGATTCTGAATGGTGGTTTTTAACCAGTTTAGGGTGTTTACGATTTATTTGATATCTGTTACTGATAGTTTGTACTAAAGTGAAAAAAAAGATTTTTTTAACACAAAGTTAAACATATGAAAGAAATCGTTGTATCAAAGATATTGTAATAGGGAAAAAAACATTTTTACGAAACTCGATGTTCTTCTTTATATAGAATATCACTCATAAAATCTTGAATTTAATCCGTGCAGGAGAATTAACCGTGCGGTATCAAATGCCATGCGATCGCTCATGTGGATCGGCCCATAAACTCTTGACCAACATTTGTGCTGAAAGTTGGCCTTTAACTGTAACTTTCTTTGACAGCATAATGGGACACCAGGTGCCGCAGTTCGCCCCCGATCCCTGCTTCGGACCCTATTCGGCCACCAAATTTGCTGTGACCGCCCTCACGGAGGCCCTCAGACTTGAGTTACAAAGGATGAATAGTCTAATTAAAGTTACGGTAGGACTCGTTTTAATAGTCCGCACACGGGATCAAAGTAAATCACACTGTAAAATGAAAGTTTTCGCAACTCATCATAATGAAATAAGCACTTTATCATAATTATCTCCAATGGCTTGTACGTTAGCATTTTCCTCAAATAAGGTGAATAAATAATAATAATAATAATAACATCATAGATAATAGAAACAATGGAGATGGACCATGAACCATTATTAGTAAAAATCTGCACGCACAAAACTGTCGCCAACATTGTTCAAATATCAAATGATTATGCACAGTAGCGGCACCTCGCCTTTGTTTCTGCCTGCACATGAAATGTATAACTTTTATTGGCCCAACCGCTTTGATAGTTCGTGTAGTTTGGTCTAGCGTAGTTCGCGTCACTACGCACAAATAAAGCCATTTCAAGTAACGTATCGATTCTAAATGGTATTCTATCACCAGGGCAATACTGAAAATGTCTACTACTCTGGAACATGATGTAGATATACTATTTAAAATTAATAAATTGAGAAATAACTCAAATTAATCAAAATAATATTTATTGTGCGAACGTCGGGATTTGAATCCACTCCCTCCGGATTCGTAGCTTAAGATCGCAACCACTCAACCAAGGAGGCCGGGGGACGTTATGCATATATGCGATTTTCAGTAGTATGGGGGAATGATGTTGGCGACATGTTCATGCCCCAACTCCCTTGTTTATGTACTATATATGCCTTAATCCATTTGAGTAGGTGGCGACTTTTTGATATGTGTACTTTGGTTCAGTCCAATATTATTGATGGTTTTCGATTTTTCAACACTTCGACATTTTGCTTGTATTTTTCGGAAAGTGTTTTTATTATTATTGTTTTTTTTTTTAATTAACCACTTAGCGGTTTTGCCCGAGCGTGACTCCGGCGCAGAGTTCGATTGTGTATTGACGACCTCGAGCCTTACCCGGGCAAAGCTTGTTTTGACTTTTTTGGCAGTGATTTCACCGAGCGAAATATATTCGTGTATTGACGAGCTTGAAGGACGTTCGGGCAGATCATGTTATCAGATCATGATCAGTCATACAGAGTTTAGTTGTGTTGTGATCAGTCATACAGAATTTAGTTGTGTATTCTTATTACTTGGTAATTATTTTCTAATGAAATGTATTATAAAATATATCCCCGTTCATTGTATTCCCAAGAGTTGTAGGATCATATGCAATATCGATTCCATTTTACAGAGAAAAAAATCTTTTTGAATTCAACGTAGCTGCATGAGAAGTTTCGATGCTTATTGTCTATGGTTTGATAGTTGAGAATTTAAAATTGTGTTGACATTTCTGTTCAGTAAGGCTTGGCAATTTATCATGAATCGTTTAACGCCAGAACAACGCTTACAAAGTGTGGAAATTTACTTTGAAAAAAATAAATCTGTTCGCCAAGTTCATGGAGCACTTCGTTGTTTAGTGATGAAGCTCATTTCTGGTTAAATGGCTTCGTCAATAAACAAAATTGCCATATATGGAGAGAAGACAATCCTCAAGCCATTAACGAATCACCATTACATCCATTAAAATTGACTGTTTGGTGCGGTTTACACGCTGGCGGCATCGTCGGTCCTTATTTCTTTCGAAATGAGGAAGGAACTGCCGTTACGGTGAATGGCGAACGCTATCGAGCCATGCTGACTGATTTTTTGTTTCCAAAAATTAATCAGCTAATCGACGACATTGGTTCCAAAAAGACGGCGCAACTTGTCATACAGCGCGCTTAACCATCAATTTATTGCAAAATCAATTTGGCGACAACTTTATTTCCAGAAATGGTCCTGTTAACTGGCCTCCTCGTTCGTGCGACTTAACGCCTCTCGACTACTTTTTATGGGGCTATGTTAAGTCATTGGTTTATGCGGACAAACCAGCAACTCTTGAAGCATTGGAAGCCAATATTCAAGCCACCATTGACGCAATACGGCCAGATTTATTGGAAAAGTATTGAATAATTGAACTGATCGAATGGACTATGTAACTCGTAGCCGCGGCGGAAATATGCCGGAAATCACATTTAAAAAATAAATGCCATAAAATTATCTACCAGATTGTAATAATAAAAAATTCATTCCAATAATATTTCTGTCTTGTATTATTATTTAAAGTTCTCAAGCTCTTAAAAAAAACACCCTATATTAATATTGTTTAGAAAAAGTTCTTTCAATGGTAATAAATTATTTAGCCTGTTCACATTCGTAAAAATGTAAAAAATAAAAATCGAGTTTCAGATAATTTTGCGTCGAAAATCCAATAATCTCTTCATTATCCTCTATTCCGTACCCGTGACCACAAACTTGAATATTGGATTGATTTCTTGAAACTATCGAGTTACTTATGAAACCCATAAAGTAAATTGAAATATTTCGGTATTTTATTACTTACGAATACACTCGTGAATAATCGACTAATTTATGTAGGAACTACCTAGGATGTAAATTGACTTACCAAGATGAAAACTATGAAATAATTTTTTCTAAAGAAAAGTACTATTTCAATAAAACACAATAAAAGTAATCGCCTAGGAAAATATGATATCGGTATTATACTTTATTGCTCGTCAGAATTTATAGCTTGGCAATAAAATGTAAATATTTAATAAAGTAGTTTGTTTTCTTTGCTATGGCACCACTCAGCGACTTAATTTGTCTTTCAAATTTAAAAAAATTCACGTTCGAATTTTGACAGTTCGTTTTGAAAACAACATATCTTCAATATATTAACGTTTTTTTCAGTTTATAATTTTGATTTTGCTTTATTTTGATCGTACAATAAATTGGTATTTTGATACATCCACTAAATTCAGAAATACAAAAAATCGCACTTCCGTGTAATTATTTTACTTGTAAATCGTTAAATAATACAAAAAGTGTAAATTTAAAATGATCTTAGAAAATAATGTAGAATCATCTGCTTTCGGAAAGCACCATTCATTTCTGAAGACTGTCTGTAAAGTAAAAAAAAATGCACTCGGAACATAGCACTTTTTAAAACATAGTTTAATTTTCCTATGAGCCACCTTGGTGTTGTCATTTAACACCTTATAATTAATCGTAGCGCCCTCAATTTTTGTTTACCGTTAAATTTCGTACTGTAAATGTAATATGTATTTAAATTTATTAACTTCCTATAAAGTATCACTATTTTCTTTTATCTATATACAATCCAAAACTTGTTCCTCAATTTTCTTTTTTTGTATCATGCACTATATTATGTATTACATACTTTTTACGTCATCCGAAATATAAAAACAATGCTTCATGTACATCATTAGACTATTATTATTTTAATCATTGGTGAAGATAATATTAACACATCCCAAATGAACCACGAAACCGAAAAAAACAACAGAAAATAAAAAGATTTTAGTCGCACCTGAGACTCGAACCCAGGACCTCTACCTATCCGGGGTAACCGCTTAACCAACTGAGCTAATGGGACCAGTTCAATTTACGCCATCTACACCGATATCACACTTCAAGTTCAAGACTTGTTAATATTATCCTCCATTTTTATTTATTTATAAATCCCATATTATTGGCTGCTATCCTTATGATGGGATGTGTTAATATTATCTTCTTCAATGATTCAATATAACAATGAGGTTTACAAACTTCAGTAAGTTATAAAAAATAAATTGAATATTACCATTTTATAAAAAAAAAAGAAATGTGTTTTCCGCAACTTATAAATTTTTCCCTTTCTTACTTCTTTGTATCATGCACATACGAGTATATGTGCATTATTATTATACATATATATTGTTATTATGTTACACTTATATACCTACTATGCATCTTGTTATTTTTTGATAACTTATAACATGTTGTACACAAAATGTAAAATGTCAAAATATGCAAAAACCCACCAGGGCGTTTATAAATAACAAATTATTTTAATAACATCAGTTTATGGAGCAAATGTTACACGTGTACGCACAAGGATGTTACATTGTTTAATGACTGAATAAACCAGTATATATTAAACATTAAAAATAAAATAACTTAACAGAACTCCGAATTAACCACTCCCCCTTTCTTAAAAACTATGCCTGCAAGTGAAAGATGGATTGCAACGGAGCTCTTAGCTACAGAACCATGCTAGAAAAGCACACGAGACAAAAGATTGCCTAGACCGAATTTTGAAATCCGGATTCTACCGACTCGACTAACCCGTCGTGTTTTTCAACTACATGACGGTGTTTCAGAAAACACGAGTTCACATTATTAAATTTAACAAAGTGTTCGCATCACTTAATAATGTCAAACCACAAAGTGATTGCCTTGCTGAAATTAGTGGTTAAATAAAAAGTGTTCGTTTCATTTAATAATATATTATGTCAAATCACAAAGTGATTGCTTCCTACGAAAACATTATTTCATATTTAAGCTACAGTTTATAGTCACATTAAGTGCCCTTTAAGTGGTATTTCACAAGAATGGCGCTGTATAAATTATCAAAAAAAAAAAATTAAGAATTATTAAGATTTATTCTGCTCGATGAATGAAAATAAACTTAGATTATATTCTGTATTTATATAACATAACTGCAATATATCATGTTTAGCTATAGAAAGCAAGAGCGAAATTAAATACTTAGGCATAACAATAGACCAATGCCTAAAATGGTCCCCTCACATAAACTTACTCAAAGACAGAATAAGGAAACTAATATAGGTACATCTTCAGATGTTTAAGACATATTCTAAACAAAGAATTACTTAGAATGAGGTACTTTGTAGGATGGGGTGGAACTTATAAAAATCACACGCAACTTCTTTACATAACACAAAAATTAATAATAAAAACAATTCTAAACAAGCCATACACATACTCGTCAGATCTTCTATTTAAAGAATTCAAAGTCAGAAAATTAAAAGAATTATACTTCTATCATGTAACTTTGCAAATTTATAAAGATAGTATTCTAAACAAAACTGCACAATTTAAAAATAATAGAAATCTTAGACAAACATCATTTCTTCCAATTCCAAAATGCAAAAAAACAATGGGACAATTTAATTATAAATTGGAGTTAAATTTTTTAGTTCATTACCAGAAAAAATTAGAAACATTAATAATATTTAAAAATTTTTAAAACACAACTTAAAAAACACACTGAAAATATACACTGAATAATATAACATAGAAATAAACAAAGAACAAAAAAATAACACACCCCCATACACACAAGCTCAGCTTAATTATAGGGGTACATCTTATATAAATATTGAACTTTCGAAAAATATTGTAACCTTGTTCAATTATTAATTATGTATCTTTTTTTGAATAAATTAAATTTAAAAACATATATATATATATATTTCAGAGTATAAGTCCTGGAATTGTAATGACCGACATGACAATCGACATTAACAAGCAAATGGGAGTGTTGCTTCCAGAAACTGATATACCAAGTTTCATTGCGGCTCAAGACGTTGCAGATGCCCTTGTCTATGCTTTGAGCACAAGACCCGGAATCCAGGTAAGATTGAACCTTTGAAAATACCCATGAAAATTGTATTCAATTGAACATTTTATGAATTTGATCTGATTGTACGTGTAAACAAAGTTTTTGAAAATAGTAACTTTGTGAACACAAAAACACAAAACACTGGCGTGTTGATAAAAAAATTAGGGTAAAAAATTAATAACGCCCTTCAAAATTTTCCATTCATTGAGTGCTCGTAGGCACTGAATTTCTTGAAGACATTCGGCTTACTATGTTAAAAACTTTACAATGAGGAATAATTTTGTTAATTTTTTTTTCAGGTTCACGAACTAACTATACAACCAATTGGAATCGTACAACCAATTCCACTTTCATCATAGATTGCTACGAAATATACTTTAACGCAATTTTAATTTTTGAATATTTCAGCATTGACTTCAACCGAATATTGTAAATTTTTACATAAGAATATATCTACATACTAAAATGGTAAATACTTACTTTTTATCAAATAAAAATTATGTTCATATTACATAATGCGTTTGATTTTAGTATATACGAAAATCTATATATTTAAAAATCAATGTAAGTTTGTTTGTTTGTGTGTCATCGATTTTCTCAAAAATTACATGTTTCGTTGAAAATATCACGGTTTGTTTTTATTAATGCCGGAAAGGTTTAGAGAGTAGTTTGAATGAAATCCAATATGTAAAACTGTTGCTATAATGTTTTAAAGTTATTATGAAAAACATTGACCCGCCATGTTTTATATAGGTTAGCTCATAAATTGCATATTCAAAAGAGGAAGGTTTTTTTGGGTAAAATATTTTCAAAATGGAAAACACGAGTAGGTACCTACTTGAGAACTCTATGATTTAGATATATTATGAAAAAATAAACGTTTGGAATGAAATCAAATATTCAAATGAATGTTTCTTTATTTGGAGAAAGTTACTTTCGCTGTCAAATCAATTATGGAACCCTAATGACAAGCAAGAATTCACAACTTCATAACTTTATAAAAAAAAAAAAATCCCGATCAAGGCCGGTTACACATCAGCTAGTTGAAAATAGATAATAATATTCATGGATGGGTCTATAGGATCCCATTTAATTAAATATAATGGGGTATTATCACCAACTAGTGATATCGTTCAAAATGAGTGGAATATTTCAAGGTTAATTTTTCTGATATCGCTGTACCGTTACATTGGGTTGCTCTTCCTTCCCATGGGTATTTTTGTCTAGTTCATTTTATTTTTATAAAGCTGCTCATAAATTACTTATTTTAATGTACATATCAACCCTTACATATAGAAAGAAAAGCCTAAGATTAAATTTACTTGAAAAATTAGAAATTAACAAACGAACGAATGATCCTAATATAATATTAATTAATAAAGTAAGAAAAATTACACATTCACCGCTTCTCAGTATGTTCACATTATCAAAACAATACAACACAAAAAAAAAACAGTAAAGAATGGAGTGTCAGTTAAATACGAGCAAACACATTATATGGTAGATGTGAAAACCTCACGAAAATCAAAATTTTAATTGTTTTCTAACTAAATCGGTTTTACCGAAAATTAATCATTACCCATCCAAATTGAAAAGGAGTGGGAGTAAATAAATCATTTAAATAAGTCGTCACAATGTGGATTAACCACAGTTGGAAAATAGCCTTAAACGCCGAAACAGCTGTCACAATAATAATAAAAAAAAACTAAAAATACTTGCAGAACTTAATAATAACTTTATTAAATTTGATTTTCATTAAATTTTAAAAAATGCATATCAATGTTTCATGTATGGCAACGTTTAATACTGCAAACTGTTTCTATCTTCACTTCATATCAATTTTGTCATTTTTTTTAATAAACACAAAGAAAACACTTAAGGTCTATCCACACCTACCGGCACCTTGCTTGCAGTGCAGACACGTACCGTGGCAGGCGTGGCACAGGAGGAAGTATACGCATTACACCGTTCGCGATTGTGTTCATGGATAACGTAAGTAACTAATTTTGAAGTGTCTCCACTGCGCGAGGATAGGAGCGCTTCAATCCACGAGTTAATTGCTAGTAATAATCACTATTACCAACAATGATTGATTTGAAAAACAATGGTAACTCCAACGACTCGGAGGGCTTTGAAGCAGAAAACGGACGGTTTCCTCTTGGGGAAAGAATAACCTCGTAGAATTTAATGTTTCAAAGTCCCAATCATGTCTGATTACGTCTAAAAGGGTTCAAAATGACAACCTAGTCTCCTTTAATGGAAGCAATTTTCCCAACAAGCCCTCCATTGGTATGCTTGGTGTAACCTTAAGTGACCAGCTCAGGTATGGGGGCTCCATCAAAGCCAGAGTAAAGTTAGTCTCTTAGAAGCTGAAGGTACTGTACAGAACCCGCAGACTCTTTAATGGAACACAACTGCTGACCCTGTACAAATCGCAAGTGCGCCCCACTGTAGAATTTGGTAGCCACCTCTCTGGTCAGGAACCCCAAAATATCTGAAAAAAACCCTTGACTCTGTGCAGAAACGGGCGTTTGATAGATTCACCTACCCTCACAAATAGATTGCAATCTTTGGAGAACAAACGTCAGGTAGGAATGCTGTACTTGTTCTATCGGTATTTCAATAGAACATGCTCTGAGGAACTAGCGTCAATGATCCCCTTCGGCACCGGTGAACAATCAGGAAACACGCCAAACGCACCCCAAACATTTGTACACGGTTGAAATTTGCCACATGAGAATGTGTCGCTTCTATGACTCGTTCTTGTGTTTTCCAGGTCGGCTGTGGAATGATTTGTCGGCCTCCGTGTTTCCTCCCTCTTGGATATGGGTCTCTTCAAGACCCAGTTCCACTTCTTCATATTCCCTAAAAGACCCTCCACACAGCATCCTCAAAAATGACGTAGGCCTCGAGGTAAATAATTTCCCTGAGGGCCTCCTGTGTGGAGTTAGTGTAAAAAAATTGTTGAACGAGATGTAATTTGTATTGTGAAAATTGATACTGAAAACGTTTAGAATGGAGCGATGGGCTGGAAAGATTTGTATCATAACATGAGCTAGAAGCAGAGCAACTGCAGCCGGGATCTTGCGGAGAAAGGACTTATCATACTGGGACTGGCCAGCTTTATTTATGTATTTTAATTATAATTTTATATTTCTTAGATAATTGAAACAAGGGAGAAGCGCCCTGAACCATTGCAAGTGTCGCCAACATCTTTCTCCCATATTATTACAAATCACATCTACGCACAGTGGCGCCCCACTTGTTTTTACCTAAACACTAAATGCATGACTTTATAGCAGCTTTGTCACTTTGATAGTCTATGAAGTTTGGTTGAAGCTCTGCGAAAGACGGCGTGCTTCCATGCCATGTATCCCCCTTGTTTCTATTATCATATCATCAATTCATTTTATCATTTCATTGCAGGAAACCGGGGGGTTTATTGATAATAAATAACTTAATACGAGTACATGTAGGTACATGTACATGTAATACATGTAATTAACTAACCATCGCGCCGTTTCACCACAGGGATAGGCAGAGAGAACGGACCGCCAAACAACTCGATCTTGGCATACACTTCTTGCTTCATTCACATTCATAAAACGTTTCATATATTCTTTTCTGTTATTACAACTTCTGACATGGCCAGACTCAAGTATTTGATTCACTCGATCGTGCCATGTCTTCCTCGGACGTCCTTGGCTTCTTCTTACATTCACATTCGCGTCATATGTTCTCCTTACACTCCTATCTTCGCTCATTCGTTCTACATGCCCAAACCATCTAAGAGTTCCATTGTTAATCTTACTCATTACGCTTACATCGGCCTTGCATTCTTTACGAATCACAACATTTTTCGCACGATCATACGTGGTTTTATCACACATTAGCCTCAGAGATCTCATTTCTACATAATTCAGTCTACTTTCATCCTTCCTCTGCCAATTCCATGCATCACTGTCATACATCAGCTAATTGATTGTATTTCAAATCTGGAAGAAAATTATTTAACCACCTTGATTTAAAAAAAAAGACAAAAAATTTCTTATTCTGTCGGAATACATTTTTCACAACAGTTCGAGTTTTTTTTGTATTGATTTGTAAATTTACTTTGCATGGAATAAGAAAACAAAATGCTTTGAAAAAATCATTAACAAGTCCGTTGCCAATTGTTCATGAAATTTCATTGTGTTCCAGAAGACCGCCAAATCAACAAAAGGGACCATCCACTCCGTTAAGCGCGATGTTGCTAAGGAAAGCGACGTACTCAACGCCTTCAGATGGATTGAGAGTTCTCTAGGTGGGGTTGACATCCTCATTAATAATCCCGGTGTGGGTTCTGTGGTCCGCCTCGCCGGTGACTAGAATGTACTAGATTAGGGCTCCCTCCACTATTATTTAAAAATAAATAAAAACCGAGTTCCCGACGGTAACGAGGGTGAACTGATTGTTTTCTTCCTCTTTTTTCAGACGGGCCCACAAAAGACTTCAAGGATGTGTTGGATTCCAATGTCTTGGGGGTTTGTTTGTGCACGGGGCAGACGGTGAGTACGAGAAAATGTGGGGATGATGGGCAGATCATTCATACGAACAGTTAAAAAAAAAATTATGATTTCTTTAGAAAGGAATTTAGGGATTTATAATACAGAGCTTATATTATAGCCCCTGTAGATAGTGTGAGAAATAATATTTATGCATAGTAATAATAAAAAATATTTATTTATTTAAAGACAAATTATTTAGCAAAAAACGTAAGAAAACTTTGTCTGACTAACTAGGAACGATTCCCGCTTTAGGATAGTAAAATTGACATGTTCAATTAAGTGCCATTTTACAAATATAGAAAGAAAAAAAAAGTATTCACACAGTATGACAATGAAAAATGAGGGCATAAAAAGTACAATAATAAAGTAAAAAATAGTACAGATAAATCAATTATGTATACTCGATACTTTAACTATAGTATAATAATTAAGTACTTATAAAGATATGAAAAAAAATAATTATAGAGTAATTAACATACAATAATTATGTATGTTTTATAGGTTCTATTTAGTTCTATGGGGAAAAAAACATTTAATATTGATTACTTATCAACAATAGAAATATTCGTAAGAAAATTTATTTATTGATAAGATTTTGTTAAAAACCCAAAATATTTAGAACCTGGTGTATTATAATGTACGTATATTACATTTTAAAATTGAGAATAAGATAATTTTATAACTTAGATGATGGATAAACGTTTCGCGAATAAGCAAAGGTGAGGAGATATAGCTCATCCAGTCTAGACTCGCGATTGCCATCGTTTTACTATGACTGCGTACAGGAGCGGTAGCAGTTACTAGCGCTCCTAGCGTCATCGACTATTATGTGTTTTTGTCTGTGGCCAGGAGTGGCTCTACAGGAGTTTTATACATATGCGATTTATCCATGTGATAAGAGCGTGGACTCCTGTTTATTTTTGTCTTGAAGCTGGTCAAGTCTCGGCCAGCATTAGTGTTTTTAAAAAAGTATAGGGAAGAAAATAAATTCGTCCGCACGTTTAGATTCTTGTAGATGTTAGCAGTTGCTATTGCCAGCTGCACACATCGTAGAGATCAACTCACTTGAAATATTGAAACCACAAAAACATTATTAAACATTATACATTATAAATCGGGTAGATTTCACATGACATGTTCTCAGCGGATATTCCTAAAGTTGTACAAAAAAATCATTATTTATGGAATTATTTAAAAATACTGCTTTTATTAGCTGTAAATCGTTCACATCGATATGCACGTATTATCAAGAAGGAAAATAATCATTTCAGTTTCATTGAATATTATGGGTCAGATAACGTCGGCAAACCGATCTGATGTAATAAAACTTGCTGCACATGCATAAAAAGATAACATATTTTTAAATACATATAAATTGCACTGATATGAAACGCTGCAATCTGTTTTATCTATACTGTGATATCGTGATACCAATGCAGTGATTCTGGTTTTCCCGAACTCCAAGAATAAATAAACTACTTGTAGATTATCTCTCGTATATGTAACGACATAAATAAATAAATTGATGTATTAATTATAATGATCGATAATAATAAACGGTATAAAATATTTATTAATTATAATAAATATTAATTAATTAATAATAATTTAATAGCAATGCATAATTTACGATACACATATTACTATATAAATACAATATATGTATATATAAACACGTAACTATTTAAAATCAGACATATTTAAAAGATCGTCGCCCACAACACAATCCATATTTAGCAACTTTCCGGGAGAGTAAAAAAGCCTTTTTATTTTTACTAGTATCTTCTACGTTTTATTGCATTTTCCGCTAAAGGGGAAACAAGTGTAATTAAAACCCCAATAGGGAAACATTCAATAGAATTTATATGAATAGGAAATTTGCTAAATATGAGATACGCCTGTTTGTTGTGTGGGCGACGAATTATCGTATCTGCACGTCAAGTTTCGTGTCATTATTGTTATGGTTTTGAGAATACGAAACAAAGCATTGTTTGTATTTCGCATACCACTCTAATTATTTAATTGGACAAATGTATTATGACGATTTTAAATAGCCTTAAAACATAGTTACAAATTAGTACATTCGACAATGTTCGTTATGACAGTCGAAACGTTTGCACGGATGGTGAAATTCTCTTGGATTTTCGTCAACAAGATGTAATACTTATCGAACTTTTCATAACTTTCAAAGAGACCGAAAAGTAAGTTTATCCGTGACATAAATTGTAATAAACCGACATAAATTTCAACATTCTCGTACGTAATTAAAGGTCTTTGTGCTTTACAGAGTGTAAGTCCGCGATTAAATTACACGGAGTTGTCCCAGAAGCTGGCCAATGAGATGCATGTCGAATTATCGGAATCTCGTATTCAAGGGATGCTGGAGGACCAAGACATCGTCAGGAATTCAGGAAAATTGTATTTTCTTATCATTATTCGTTCTCCAACATTCATTTTTAGGTTTGTACCTACTTAACTGTATATTTCTGCCGCTTTGTATTATAGGTTTACCTGAATGTTTATGCATTTAAAAACAGAGTAAGCCATTATCGGATGTACAATAATGGGCCAGTGCAATTGGCGCAAAAATTGGGGTTCCGATCGTAATTATTCTGGTATTTTTAATTTTGTATTATAAACTGGTCAACTGTTGTAAAATTCAAGTTTAGACCTTGGCGCGACATCTTGAAAAAAAAAGCCATAATCTAGTCTTTTTATTTTCTATTAAATTTGTTAAAACTGTATTAGCCGAATTTTGTATTGGCAACGAGATATTTTGGAAAAACTAGTTTTTGCTGCGATTTCGGCTGTTTTATTCAAGATGGCGGGGCACGCACACGCGCGCCAGATCGACAACTTGGATTTTACAATATTGAAAGTACCAGAATTATATACGATCGCTGATAACTAATTGCACTGGCTTTTAATAATATCTATCTGATGAAGAAAAAAGAAAAATAATTCAACTTGCATCTAAAAGCGATCTTATCAAATAACAAACTCTATTGACTTTACGAAGTATGTAATTTGTGAGTGCAAAAAGCATAGAACTATATAGAATAGAGCAGGCGGCCCATACAGGCGGAGGCTTGAAACCGTGCTCCACTTGGTTCGGTGGAGGTGGTACGGAGAGGGAACTCTCAGGTGAAAGATACTCATGGACCATGCTGACTTAAGGTCGGTTCACATCTACCGACACCGCGCATTGCAGACACGTAAAGTGACAGGCACGGCAGAAATAGTCGATTACATTACCTATGAACACATTCACGCACGGTGTAACGTGAATACTCTCTTCTGTGCCGTGTCTGCTAGTTTATGTGTCTGCATTGCGCTGTGCCCGTAGATGTGAATAGACTTTTAGACGACGCTTGGGTCTGATTCGTTCGGGAGCTACGCGAGGTTAGTAGACGCGGTATTGCTTTATGTTTTTATGGGTTTTGCGCAAATAATATTTCGAGGATAAAACTTTTTTCCGCAAAATTAGCAGTTATTTTAATCGTACAAAAACACACTTCCCCGTAGAAAGTTACTACGTCGGCTTTACCAAGCTTATTTTGCGTTGTTTTAGCAGTAATGCAACACATATCACAAACGCTTTTTGATATGGGTATACGTCAATAGCGGTCGATGGTCATAGGCCGACTAAAATGGTGGGATAGAGTTGGATGTTAACAACCTCCAACTAAGTGGAGCCAATTTTTAATGTGTGTGTCTTGTCTAATTGTAAATTTTTTTATTTTTTTTTTTTTTTATTTAATATAATAATTTTTTACAGAGAGTATATAAAAATAAGACATGATTCATATAGTGTAACAAAAATATAATATAGCTATTCCTCACCATAAAGAAACAAGGTTCTTGTGTTTGGTGAGTGATTATCGCTTAATTAATCAAATCATAACTTAAAATATTGTTGTACAATAGCAGGAAAATATGAATTTGTCGTGTAAATTTTGTAATTTATCACTAGTAATAGTATTAAAGAAAATGAAAAGAAAGTAGAAGAAAAGAAGAGAATCTAATAATAATAAAAATTAAATTTTTTTTTTTTTAAATTGTTAGAGTAGTTTGAGGTAATTTTTTAATCTATGTTGAAATTCATGGATATTTTCTATAATTTTAAGATCAGATGGCAGATTGTTAAAAAAAGTTATTCCTAGATATAGGTATGTGTTTTGCGTATGCTTAGTATTGAATGGCGGGATTTTAATGTTTTGTTGATACCTTGCGGATATATTAAATTGTAATTTATTTAACGTTTTTTCTTTAAAGATTTGAATAATTGCATATTTTTATAAATTTTATCTACTGTAGGTACATTGAATATTGTAAAAAGCTTTTCAGTGGAAAATGATGATGGTTTTTTTAAAATTACCTTTATTATCAATCTTTGAATTATTTTAAGTGGACTTAAAATATTATCATATGTTCCCCCCCAGCCAATAATTCCATATTGTAAAATAGACTGAACAATTGCATAGTACACTCTTTTTAGGTTTTCTAGTCTTAGAATATTTCTTAGTCTTATAAATATATATATACATTTTCTAATTCGTTTAACAAGTTCACAAATATGTGTTTTCCATTTAAAATGCTGGTCTATATATACACCAAGGTATTTAATTTTGGAAGTTGGACTAAGTATTGAACATGCTTGATTACAATTGATTCTGTTGCAGTTACTTTGGTGTATTATAATTTTTATTTCTGGTTTTGATTTAAATTTATTGATAGAGAAAGGAATAAATTTTGTTTTTCCAGTGTTAAGGGAGAGTAGATTATTATCAAACCAATTTTTTAATATATTAATATCAGTATTTGCTAGCTTGTTAATAGAATTCCAGTCAGTACCTTCAATTATTATGACAGTGTCGTCAGCATAAGATATTATTTTTCCGTTTAGCTTTTGCATGAATATGTCATTTACATAGATGATAAAAAGTAGAGGTCCCAGTACTGTACCTTGAGGTATGCCAAAATTACTTGTTTTTTTATGACTAAGTACCTCGTTTATTTTTACCACTTGAGGACGTTTGAAAAGATAGCTTTTTATCCATTCCAGAGCTGTACTATTTATTCCAATGTTGCTTAATTTAATTATAAGTTTGTCATGAGATATGCTATCAAACGCTTTTTTGAGATCTATAAAAATTCCAAGGCATTTTAGTGATTTATCTAATGAAGTGTGAATAAGGCTAGTTAATTTTGAAATTGCATCCTGTGTGCTTCTACTTTCCATAAAGCCGAATTGATTTTCGTGAATTTACTATTACATTTTATAAACTGGTTAAATCTTTTTTTTACAAGTTTTTCAAAAAATTTTGCAATATTTGAGATTACTGAAATGGGACGGTAATTATTAACATCTTCGGGATTACCAGACTTAAATATTGGAGTTACGGTAGTTTGTTTGTAATTACATGGAAATACTCCGCATTGGAAACTTGTGTTGATTATATGCATTAACGGTTTAGAAATTTTGTTTTTAATATTTTTAAAATGTTAATTGTAATTCTATCAAAACCTGGGGCAGAGCCTCCTTTCATGCCGTTTATAATAGTTACTATTTCGTCCTCTGTGGTGAGTTGAAATGTTGACATTTTATTTTTAACATCAACATTACAGTCTGGAATTGTTATATTTGGATCTTTGTGTATGAGATTCGCAAGATTTTCTCCTATATTTGAAAAGAATTCGTTAAATATATTTGCAGCTTTTAAAGGGTTCTCTTTGCAACATGTTTTCGAATTATCATGAATAATAGAGCTGATTTCATTGTTTTTATACTTTTTTTTGTCCATTATCTCATTTATAATCGTCCATACTCCTTTGTCATTTTCAACCTGTATCAACTTCTGTTTATAATAGCTTTCTTTTGTATGTTTTATGATATATGAGAGTTTATTTTTATATGCTTTAAAATGTTTCTGCAAATGTTCATTATTTGGTTGTTGATTAGTTAATCTATAAAGAGCTTGCTTATGACGTACGGATACTATTAAACCGTGAGTTATCCATGGTTTTATAGGTTTGAAGTTAGGTAGTTTGGATTTGGATATGACATTATTTGTTGAGTCAATTATGAATTTAGATAATTTTTCTTCAAACATTTTACAACAAACATTGACATCATTACATTGATATAAATCAAGCCAATTTTCTACTTCTAATTTACATTTTAACGTATCCATGTTAAGTACTTTTTTGAAACATTTTCTTGTTTAAATGGTGGAAAAGTTGGATTACAGAATTTATAATTGAATATACATGAATAATGATCAGTGATAGTTGTATGAATGACAGCAGATATAATATTTTGGATATCAGAAATATTTGTAAATATATGATCTAAACATGAAGGTCGTTGACCTCGAACGTTTCTAGTATATGAATTTATGCACGGTAAATAATTAAGTTCCGCTAACATGTTTAGATAATTATCTTTATCCTTACTAGAGTATTCTTTTGCAATATTTAAGTTCATATCTCCAACAATAATATTATTTTTATTTCTAAAATTTAATAATATATTTTTTAATTCATTTATAAATTGTGATATTACTGATGCATGAGTGCGATAAACGGCAATAATATTATAATATTTATTTTGGTCTTTAAACTCAATATTTAATAGGTTTACATTATGAAAATTGTGTATTTCTTTAATGTTGAGTACATTATAGCGGTTAGATATGAATATTGCAATACCACTGTTTTTGTTTAACTTTGTTGTTGTTGTATAGAAAGAGTACCCTGCAAGATTATAATTCAGTTCGCCGGCGGAATGTGTTTCTGTTAACACTATAACGTCCGGAAAATAATTTAATGTTTTTAAAGATATTATTAATTCATCTAAGTTCTTTTCGATACTTCTTATATTAGTATGAAATAAGGTAAATCCTTTATCAGAGCAAATTAGATTTAAATCTCTTATGGAGTGGTATAATCTTTCTTCTATAAATGTTTTTTTATCTAAAGCATTACATATAAAATCATTCATTTTGAAGTTAGTATGAGGAGATATAATTTACCATATTTATTCATAGTCGATGCGCTCTCTAGCAATTTGAAGCATTTTTTGCCGGTAAAGACATTTTATACTGTCAACCCGGTGTTCGGTGGAATAGTTCAAATTAAATCTTTTATTTTGCACACAGCAATTGTTGCAAATTGGGTTTATTTCTCTGTTTTCGCATTTCGAGAGTATATGTTCCTTAGTACAATGGGGGCAAATGGGTGGCTGCGTCCTGTCGAGACATCTTTGGGCTGTATGGCCGAACTTAAGGCAGTGATAGCATTGTGTGAGTGGGTTACAATCTTCGACGTACACTCGTTGGAATTTTATATTTATTTTTTTTTTGTCTAATAATATTCTTCTTACTTTTCCGGTTGTTTGTATGATGTAGTTTGTGGTATCGTTTTCTTTACCTTCATTATATTTGTTTTTTAACTCTTTAATGAGTTTAATATTATTTTTGTCTTCTTGATTTAATTCTTGATTTTGTTGTATAATTCCATGTATAATATCCTCTTCAGTCAATTGGCATTGAAGCCTTTTTAACATCAAGAACGGTTTCTTTTTTTTTATTTCTTCAGCCGAAATCTCCTTTCCAGTTATCTTATTTATTTCGTTGGTGAATATTTCTGCATCTTCTTTTTTTGGCATGAAATTATCATTTTTTTATCGCCAATCTTTTTAACTCCGTTGACTCCGACTTTAATTTTAGTTAAATCAATATTTTTTTGAACTTTTGTTTTTATGCTCTCGGCGTTTAAGGTGTTAGATGTTAATAAAATTGAGTATTTCGGTTCAATGTTGTATTTCGTGTCCGCTGGTTTCTTGTTGTCACAGACTTGGGCGTATGTTTTTTGGTTGGTTATTAGAATTTCTTCGAGTTTCTTGGTGTATCGTTGGTCATTAATAATCATCGTTTCTTGTAAATCTATGATTTTTTTGTAGACAGATACGCTCATTTTGAAATATTTCTTCCAGGGATATTAAACTTTGCTCCAGCGATGTTTTTATCTTGGAATCTTTTACGGAAGTAATTTTATTTATTAATTCTTTAATGTTTTTAATGATTTCTTGCGTTTCCATATTGTTTATGTAGATCGCCCGGTGGGCGAGATATTGTTTGTGCACTATAAATTTTTGATCACAATTATCACCAATATACACGACTGTACTCCTTCGATGCCGGAGCGTTAATATATATTGCAAAAAGTTGCACTCAAGATACCATGAGAAATAGTGAACGCATGACGACTGGTTATAATTTATCAGTACAAGAGGAACTGTGGCGGATTTCGACATCCAATTGATGATACCGACATATGAGTACATCGCCGTTAACCCTCCCCCAGTATGTTGCCTTGTTTTTTTCTCAGATTTGAATAGCCAGATATTTCTCAACTTGTCTCTTTCTCATCCTTTTCCCCTACCCACTTATTTCAGCCACAAAAACTACCCCAAAGTGGGGATGCCATAAACCTACTGGCTATGCAGTTGGAACTAGTACGATGATCACTTGAAAAAAATTCAATATACATATTGATAGGTACATTTGAAATGTTATTTAACTATCCTTTAAAACAGTTATTTACTAATGGAGGATTTTAATAACGTTTTTATAAAAAAAAAATATCTTACATTAATCAAAGATCATAACTATAAATCAATAACTTTGTATGTGTCTCATAAAAACATTTTAAATGCTGAAATAAAGCGCATCAAAAATTTAACAACTTTTTCTGCTGATTTTTCTAGTTCAATGAAACTACTCTTTGATCGCCACGTAAAATCAATGGATTGTTAAAATAGTATTTAACTGTAAGAAAATAGATATAATGCCATTTTACTTGGTTTATTACTTGTTTAATAACTAAAAAAAAGAACGAAAAACTTTTATTGAAACCTGCAAAGAAAATAAATAAAGCCATAAATAAATAAAAGGCTTTAACGGTTAAATTTCTACGTCTTCTGTAAATTTTAATTTTAAATTGAAACATAAAACTATGCAATGTTCATGACTAAATAATATATACGGTGTTAAGAGGAACGGCTGCGCGGCCTCTTTCATATAAAACTTAATTTTGTTTTTGAGGCCAAAATACTCACATAAACATAATGATCTTTTTTTCTCATCAAAAAGTATAGTAAATATCTAGTACGGATTAGAAGTAATTTATTTATTTTTGTTTAACATTGTGAAATATAGGCCATTAAAGAAATTGGGTTTGAGCGATTTTAGAGGCACCTTTAATAATTATTTGTGGGCTAACGGCGATTTAAAAAAAGTTTTACCCCGTCTACTTTTAAAATAGAATGAAATAAAAAAAAAAAAAAAAACATTATGGCGGACTTTAAATTAAATTAAAAATGACCAATTAAGGTTGGAACAACATTTGACGTACATAATTTAAAATATCGACCCCAAAAAGTTTTTTTTTTAAATGTTTTGTTTTTATATATTTATTTACTTAAATACTGTAAACCCGCAAATAATTTTTTAAATTGCCCCTAAAATTATGAAAAAAATATACTTCTCATGCGTACTAGATATTTACCAATCCTTTAATTAAAAAAAATATATCATTCAGTTTGGATGGGAATTTTGGCCTCAAATAAAAAAAATATGGTATGTATGAAACAGGCAGCGCAACCGGTCCTCTTAAGAGACGTGTGTAACTTTCTTTAAATAGTGATTCCTGACCATATTTAAAGTAAAAAAATGTTAATGAAGTTTTTGGTTCCCGGTGACCATTTACTGCAGTTTTTTATTTAATTTTTTTCGTGTCTTCACTGATCACCCGCCGAGTAACGACCCAATCCCCAACCTCGACCTTAACTGTCAAATCCATACAAATTTTATTTATGTTTTTAGAGGAATTGGAAAAATACATACGAGTATTTCGATATATTTAGCTCAAATAAAGGCACGTTTCTCAAAACCCTGCATTTTGAACCATTTCTAGACGTTCCGATATGTATTTATTTTTTACCGTTATTTCGAAAATGCGATCAAGCCGTGCAGTAGTATTGATTTTTTTTTTTAAATCTCTGATTAGATTAGATTATGCACCAATTAACTATTATATCAATATTGAACTTTTGCAAACATATATAAAGCTTTTCGGAACATCATTAAAAGTAAGTCAATTACGGACTTTATTGCGAGTACGACGCATTGCATAAATTCTTAAGTCTTTAAAAATATATATATTACAATGGAGAAGTGGGTAGGAAAAGTTGCAGTAATAACAGGAGCCAGTGCCGGGATCGGGGCGGCCCTTGTGCAAGCCTTGGCTCAAAAGGGAATAATTGTAGTCGCCCTTGCGAGACGAGAAGATAAACTCAAGGTAATTTTAACTTATCTTTACACTCATTTATAATTGACAATCTTAACTCAATAGTTGTCGCCTATTTTTAACAGCTGTCTTTTTCTTTTTGGAATTCAAAGGTATAATTAATATTGAAATTTCGTTTATTTTGTCAAAAACTGAGAAAAAAATCATCATTCTTTTTTCACATTCTATAAGAGTCTTGAGTCACAGTACTGGGCATAGTTAACTATAAGAACTAGTATTTAAAGGTTGTCTTAAATAAAATAATAAGAATCTGCAAAATTAAATTTTATAAATAGTAAAATATTTTATAAGAATAGCTATCTCTTGAATTTATTTTCGTACTAACATAAATAATCTTTTTTTTTAAATTTCTTATGTAAATTTGTTATTCAATATTTTGTAATAATATTTTATTAAAATTTTTGATTAATTGCCTACATACTTTAATTAATTTTTGCTTATGTTTATAATTTGTCTATTCTTACATTATTGTATTCTATGTTTATCATTTTTTTACACTTGACATTATTATTTTTTAGTATCGTATATATTCCTGATGAAGAAAGCATCACATTAAAACATGTTGATTTCTGCATATATTGAAATAGGTCACTCCAAGTACTTTCCCCACCTTCCTCCTTTAAAGTGGTGAATAGAAAGTAAATTTTTAATTAATTTATAAAAAGATTTCAATCACATTCTATACTTTCTTGTAGGAAGTAGTTGCTGCAAGCAATGGAAAAGTCTACCCAAAAGTGTGCAACCTGGGAAAAGAACAGGAAATCGTAGATGCCTTTGCTTGGGTTGAAAAAACTCTGGGTGGGGTTGATATTTTGATCAACAATGCTGGACAACTCAACCCGTCGCTACTCACAGGTAGAATAAGGGTTCCATTAAATGATTTCACGGAAGACGTACATCATCACATATCTAAATGTGTAAATAGTTAACTAGCCAAAATCAACGATTCCCGGAAGCTGGGTTAATCTCTAATCATCGAAGATAATATTAACAACTCTATAATCGGTTTCGTGTTTCATTCTAGACTTGTTAATATTATATTCAATGATTAAAAAATATAAAACAATGAGATTTATAAGCTTCAATAAGTTATTACAAAAATTGTACACAAGTCTTCAAATTATCTATTTGGCAGATTTCCGTATTATTGTTATTCGATAACCTATCATGCTTTGTAATACAATATATTTTGGAACCTTGGATAAACAACCATGGAGTATATTTTGGAACTTTGGATACATGACGTGCTTTTTCCCGTACAAACACTCGTAATTTTTTATAATTTATATAATATTGGTGATCTTCAAAGAATACAAAAATAGAAAAGACACAAATAAACGATAAGTTGTGACCGAGACTCGAAATCGGAACCTTAGCTCGATCCGGCAGTAACGCATCCAACTTTGTCATCCAAACATTTTTTCCGGTCAAAACTTAATATTTTATAATATATGTGTCTTTTTATAATTTCGTATTATATAATAATAAAAATAATAATGTTTCATTATCTTCTTTTTTTATTACAAAATAACAAATAACGATATCCTCACTGGGAAATTGATAAAAAAAAAATAATAATTCTAAGGTAAGATGTTTTGAGTTCAGTTGAGTAGTTTCGGTGTTAGTCTGTATTTGGTGTTAATTTATTTAATATTTCAGATCTCCCTTTGTAACGTATGCAGTGTTTTGATTGATTTTATAATTTATCTAGTTTGTTAATAATCTTTCGTAATCAATATTACAATGATGTGCCACGATGACTTATTTGTAATTAATTGCAAAAGAAAATATTAACAAATCTCAATGAAATATGAAACAGAAAAATACAGAAAATACAAAGGTAATGGTCGCAACTGGGACTCAAACTCAAATCCTCTGTCTTACCGAGACAACACTCTACAATTGAGACCTAATTATTTTCCGTCATTTTTCTCTTTCTCATATTACATTTTTAGATTTGTTAATATTATCCTAAATTTATTCTAATATCTTTGATTTCAATTTTTTTGTGAGATTTCAAACCTCTACACGGATACGTGTGGAATTATGATAGTGTCTCGGATATGATTACTTAATTTTTATTTACAGTTGTGAGATCGAGCGACTTTTCGAAAAGTCTAGAATGAATATTGAATTAATTTCAATAACTTATTTAAGCTTTTAAACCTCATTGTCATATTTAATGATCGAAGAAGATAATATTATAACAGATTATTTGGGTTCGAATCCCAATTGCGACCGTTACCTTTTTATTTTCTGTGTTTTTTTCTGCTTCATATTTCATTGATATATTATTATATTGAGATTCACTTCAATAATTTATCCCAATAAATAAATTTATTTATAATTTTAAAACTTTTATTTTATTTTTCAACCCGGGGACCTTCATCGAAGATAAAGTAGTCAATATTTTGCAAGGTTAACGTTTTTTAAAAAGCTTGAAAAAATATTTTAGTTGAATTAACAATTTTATTTTATTTTATACGTGTTTTCATATAGACGGAAAAACGTCTGACTGGAGGGGCATATTGGAGACCAACGTTTTGGCTCTCAGTATTTCTACCAGGGAAGCAGTAAAGTCGATGAGAAAGAGAGGTGACAATGGACACATCATCCATATTAACAGGTGAGGACTTTGTTACACCTTAAAAATAATATTTAACAGGGACAGCACAAAAAATAGATTATTTGTAGACTTCTACTACAAGCATTAGTACAAATATTTTATCTGTAAATTCTATACGGGTACCTAGGGTAATACAAAAATATAATAAATTAATAATAATTACTGTTTTTAATACATAATAATAAATATCTAGAAGTTTCAGAGGAAAACCTCCCCTAATAGTGTATTGTTTATCCCGATTTGAACAAAGTAATTCTTATTAATTTATTAATTATTTGGTCATTAAGTGATTACGCATCTTTTAAAAAAAAAAACTAAAAATAAAATTAATTAAACTAAGTACGAACTAAATTAATAAATGATTACCTACTCCTTCTAAAATAACAACATACAGTGAGTGACAGTGCTATGATTATGTACTTTGGAATACCATCAAGTAGGTACTAAAAGTTGAAAAACAAGTAAATTATAATTATATTATTTTTACAGTATTGTAGGGCGCTTTGTAACCCAGATGTCCATGTTGGGAATGTACGCAGCGAGCAAATATGCCGTTTCTTCGCTAACAGAATCCCTGAGATTGGAATTGCGTAACCTCGGCAGCAACATCAAGATCACCGTGAGTAGCATTTTTTTTCTCACAATAGTAACCTGTTTTTCTCTGTTTTTTCACTACAATTAAAACTTAGGTATGTACTAACGACGTGCATGAACGCATAAAACACAGCCGCACGGCCACAAAGCGCACTGTTCGTGTCATGAGGACGTACGTGCGTGCACGGTGGGACGAATCGACCAAGATGCGCGCTCTCGGTATTTCGAGCAAAACACAAAGGCCCGTTGGTCGAGCATGCTCCACTGGAAGCTTTTATGAGGACGCAGAGTTCCGAATTGGCAAATTACGTTAGGATACTATGAATACGTCTTCTGCTCTATATTTTTTTTTTAAGTACTGTTATTACGAATATAATATTATTTCACTGGAAGACCGATTAATGCCGGGAGGGGAAGGAGGTGAGGCATTAGAAGGTTGGCACTTACTGGATAGGCGGATCCGTAGATTTTTCATTTATTTAATATAAGTACATATAAAATATTTAAGAGTACAGATATATCTTAATAGCCAATTACAAAAAAATTATAAATTTATTTAACAAAAAGTGCCCAACTCAATACAGAATGATTTTTCCTGTTTGATGAAAGAGTTCTGTTTACAGGTGGTCCAAGCTTAATCAATGATCCTTTTTTTTATTTTGCTGCGGCTCCATGATACATGTTAATTAGTCTAATACGGACATCTAACAAGTAAAGTGAAATAAATTTATGTTTTCAGAGCCTTAGTCCCGGATGTACCGACACCGATATGCTGAAGAGTTACAACACAGACAGGGAAGCGGATGCTGGCCCCGTCGTCTCTGCTCTGCATGTTGATGACATTTCCGATGCCGTTGTTTATGTTCTCAGTACACGGCCAATCGTACAGGTAAAAGATAAATTTCAATTAAGGGTAAACGTATCACGTTCTGTTTACTCCTAAATTCTGATAAGCAATCACGTAAAAAAGAACATCTTGCAGTATTAAATTCTCTGTCGGACTGCGGCGATGTGCAGACAATTTGTTCATTTATTAATAAAAAATAAAATGCCACCATAGAACAAAATGAGATTTACTCGCCACCATGGTCGACCGGTTAAGATACTGGAGAATGCGGAGTACGCGGGTTCCACCGAAGAGATAATATAAAATTATTTTATTCTATGATGGATCCGAATCTCCGAATCTCGGAGAGCGAACATAAATTTATTCAAATTCGGATCAACTTTTGCAGCTTATAAACCTTACTGTATATATATGTGATGTAACATATGTACGTAACATTATAAAGATCTATAGACATCTACCGGTACAGTGTGGTCTCGATGTCTCATTTTGGGGTACCTGCCACATTGTGTCCTCACTGTGCGGTGCTGGTAGATTATGTAGCATTCTTATTTTCAGATAAATAATGATTTTATTCCACCGTTTTTACAATAGGTGGTGGTGTAATGGTCAGCTTAGTTGCCTTCGACGAAGTTGTCCGGGGTTCGATTCTCGGCGCTGGAATTTTTTAAAAATTATTGTTTTTTTCTTTTTAACTATTGTTCATATTTTAATTATTTACTTTTACTGTTAATTTTAATTTTTCTTTTTAAATAAATAAAAAAAAGTATTATTCGATATATGAAAAGAAGGGGGCAAGCGTTCAGCTTCACAAATAATGCAATTATAATATCCCGTTATATTCACGAGTTTCCGGAAAAAAAATCTCAACGAGAATTATAAGTTCGATAAAAATGACGGAATATAACTAGAGCTTAATAGCTCAATTGGTAGAGACGACAACCTATATGAGACTATAGGATCTAGGTTCACAATGGGTGTGGCTGTAACCTTTTTATTTTCTGTGTCTTAATCTGTTTCATATTTTCACGGAATGTTGCTGATATTATCTTCAACGATATCGTAAATCTTATTGAATCAATCACTCATAATTTTTGTATATTTGCTGCACTTTCCAGAGTGCCTGATACTCTCAGTATAGGATTGTTGAAAACCCACCATTCAGAATCGAAATTTTGCTAGTGATAGCTATACCAGATCTGAATAGAGAGGTAACTTCGCACCTTTTCCTTTATTTTAATTATTTTTTCTTGTTTCAGGTCCACGAACTGACAATTCAACCAATTGGACAAGATTATAATGGTTAGAATCCGACAAATCGTTTTCTGGGAAATATACGCATGTATGTTAATATATGAAGTTCCGTTTAATCAATATATACAGAATTCAACACCATCTACCAAAACAGAAAGAGCAAAAGAATATGACCATCAATATGTACATACATGGAACTAATTAATCACAAATCACTGTAACTATGTACCCACTAGTAAAACTTTTTATAAATCTAATTCAGTAAAGACACACATTTAAAACAAAATCGGTTTTATTATTATGCCAAACCTTAATACATAGATAACGGAAGTAAATCTTAAGTTTTTACTATCTTTTAGATGTAATAACACCTTGACCACTGAAAACTTAATTCCAAGAAATAGTGTTATTTAGAAATGCTCACTACCAATGCAATTTCACCATTAGCTAAGAATGTGCGTATTTTTGTCGGGCACACAGACATGCTCACAACACACTTCTATCGGTTTATCTCTTCAAAAATTAATCATTTGTTATCAACCCTTTCCACAAAAATATATAAATACCATAACTGGCAAAAATATACTAACGTGACTGTTTGTAACTGGTCTGATAAAATTAACAGAGTAAGTACTAACAGTTGCAAAAACAGTTTTTATTAATTGGAAAAAAAAAACACGAAAAAAAATTATCTTCACTTCCAAGTATTATGTTTGTTGATTTAAGAGACGATAAGCTGTGTTGCATTATTATGGCAGATGATGGATTCTGAACACTACAAGGCTGTCTGAAATGTCAAGAATGAGGAATGACTTATTTTCTGTCTGTTTTATATAACAACCTTTTATTCGTTGAATCGAAATTTAAAATGCAATATATTTCCGTAAATTAATATAATATTTTTCGCACAAAACCTTATTTTAAAAGCATACTAAAGAAACAACATATTTCTCAAATCATGTCAGTAACTTCTTATTAACGTGAAACGCGATAAATTTTATTTACACAGAAGTACCCACGTAATTATAATAAGTTAATGTGTAATGGCCTATTACCCTGGACCCTGGAAAATAATATATTTGTTTTTATACATACATAACTTGCATGTTAGAAAACTGAAGGCTGGTGAAACCTAGCGATTCACAAAATTGAAATACAGTAAACTACAGATTAAAAGTGATTAATTAAACAGCACGTTTCACAGAAAGCTAACTAGATGGTAGAATTTAATAATGTGTATAGTAGGAGCACCTATATATTTGATTGGTCCAGTTTCGTGGACGAGCCAGCTAATAAGGTGAATTTACCTTATGTAAACACCAATGGTTTTGACAGAACAAAGAAAGCTAATATGATTTGTCACCAAATGAGTCCCACGAAAGGAATGGGGTCACCGATATTTAAGATCAATCAATGTTCCTGTTGTCAACTATTCAAAGGTCAACAATCAGTGGGAATGTGAGCGGAGAGACAAAAAATAGCCGAAAAATTGAGACCACGAAAGGGAGATTGGAAGATGCTGTTAGGTTTTGGACAGAAAACTGTAGGTACAAGTCAAATTGTGAGCAGAAAACTGTGAGCAAAAAACGTAAGATTTGAGGAAATACTTGGAAAATTAATAGTTTCAACAGACGAAAGAAACGAAGATAAGGTTTGTAGAGTAGTGAAATTTCGGCAAAATTAAGTCTTAATTAGGCGGAACAAACGAATAGTTGGAGAGTAATTTTTCTATTTCAGAATCATAGATATTCCCAATAGAATGATATTGAAGTGTTTGTAGGTGATTGGGCAGTAAATGGAGATAATAATCGGCATAAGGAAACGAAAGGACTAAGGAAAATAACATACCGCTCGGATATAGAAACGACACTACGGGAATTCATTAACGATTTTAAGATATATATGTTATTAAATTGAGAGTACTTCAATTTGTACTATTTATTCCTGAAGATGATAGCATTGCTGTCGAAACATGTAGAAATATTTATATATTTTAAGTAAAATGGTATATACAAAGTGTATTTTCAATGATATAATTAATAATGATGCCACAAAGTTATCAATCATTTGAAGAAATTATGAGAGTACTTCGACCATTTTATCGTGTTTTCGAAGTTGGCAATAACCTTTATGTTTTATTTGGATAAGCTCAGTTTTTGTTTAAATTACCGACGAAGGAAACATGGAACTATCCCATTAGTCGGCAATAAAAGTAATTAAATTTAATACAGGAAGATACAGAATATTTAAATAAGAAAAATACATAAAATCTAATCGTTTTAATATTAACGTGTGATAATTGGCGTTTCTTATAATTTTTTACGATTATTACCCTTCATAAATAAGAAACTAATACGTTTTTAAGTTAGAGAGGGGTGAGAGATATGACGTGGCAATGGTAGATTCAGGATTCCACCCTTTCCCAGTGGTGAATCAGGGAAATCGGAATTAAAATGACCGAAAAGTTAATTTGGAAAACAATAAAAGTAATGGAAAATCACTTAAGAATAGTGTAATGAACAATTGAGTAATGCTAGTAGGGAGAGGAAAATATTGAATGTGTTATTAAAAGAAAGCCGCAAGGATAATCTGATGGAGCTAATCCGCCAAAGACGGGAACGTAGATATCTTTAGGTAGGAGAAAATTACCTACGTGGATTCATGGAAATGGACGACGAGAAATACGTAAAATAGAACAGAGGAAATAGTGCAATAAATTAAAATCACACTAGGAAAAGATATTTTCGTTAACTTTGACGGGTGTGGTAGGATAAGAAGTGTAATGTATTTACACAAGTATTGATATTAACTAAGAATTGCACGTTTAATATGCGTTAATCGATTATGTAGACGTTAGACCAGAAAAAAAACAACGTTACGATTGAAAGTGCGATTTAAAAATGTCGCAGATAAAGTCATCATTAGGATCGAAGTAAGTTTATGAAATTGAAGTGAATTAAAAATGCAAAATACGTAAATTTCAAAAGGGATAGAATTACTTTATTTACGAGATATCCAAGATCATGAAGGACAAGATATACATCATTTTCATAAAATACAAGAGTGGAACGTTTTCTATGAAAAACGAAAACATCAGAAAAACGCCCTAGCAGGAAATTGAAAGATGTTATTAGGTACGACCCTGTCAATCAAGTTAGAGCAGTGTAAAAACCGAGTGTTGACCAGAAGATAGAATTGTTTATATTGGAAATTTACAAATTTAGTATCCATTTCAAGGAATCATAGATAAGTAATGAGATTTGAGAAAACCGCACATTTTGAATAACTACGAAGTATTCGATCCAGTGTAAATTTTTAATAATTTGTGGTATTTCAATTTATTACGAATAACTTATTGGAGCTCGTAAGCCGCATTGATAAATAATTATTTAATATTAATCGCTGATCAATATAATATCAACTACACATAATAAATATACGTAACAAGGGTAACGTTCGCAACTGTGACTTGAATCAACATTCTCTAGTCTTACGTGGACCAAACGTTTCTACCAATTGAGCTATTGAGATCTAATTTAATTCGGTCATTTCTATTCCCTAGTTGAATAACTATCAATGTGATCCTCAATAAGGTTTTTAAAAACTACGTAGGTTGGTTTTTTTAAAATTAAATATAATCCTATATGATTTCGAAATACTTTTGCTAACTTACGAACTAACCGTCACGCCGTTTCACCGCAGGGGTAGGCAGAGAGGACGGAGCGCTAAACAACTCCATCTTGGCATACGCTTCTTGCTTCATTCACATTCATACAACGTATCATAAATTCTCTTCTGTTTTTCCGACTTCTGACATGGCCCGACTCAAATATTTGATTCACTTGATCGTACCATGTCTTCCTCGGGCGTCCACAGCTTTTTCTTCCATTCCCATTCGCGTCACATATTCTTATTCTTCTTAAACTCTTTCTATGTTCATTCGCTCTACATGCCCAAACTATCTAAGCGTCCCATTCTTAATCTTACTCATTACGCTTATATCAGCCTTACATTCTCATGAACCTTAATATTTTCACACGATCATACATGGTTTTATCACACATTCGCCTCGGAGATCTTATTTATACAGCATTTAATCTACTTCCATCTTTCCATGCCTTACTGCCATACATCAGCTAATTGATTGTATTTCAAACTAAGGAGAAAAATTATTTAACCACCTTGATTTAAAAAAACGACAAAAAATATCTTATTTTGTCGGAATACATTTTTCACAACAGTTCGAGTTTTTTTTTTCTGTATTGATTTGTATATTTACGTGGAATACGAAAACAAAATGCTTTGAAAAACTCTTTAACAAGCCCGTTCCTATTTGTTCGTGAAATTTAATTGTGTTCCAGAAGAAGGCAAATCAAGAAAAGGCGCCATCTACTCCGTTAAGTGCGATGTTGCTAAGGAAAGCGACGTACTCAACGCCTTCAGACGGATTGAGAGTTCTCTAGGTGGGGTTGACATCCTCATTCATAATCCCGGTGTGGGGGTTCTGTGGTCCGCCTCGCCGGTGACTAGAATGTACTAGATTAGGGTTCCCTCCACTATTATTTAAAAATAAATAAAAACCGAGTTCCCGACGGTAACGAGGGTGAACTGATTGTTTTCTTCCTCTTTTTTCAGACGGGCCCACAAAAGATTTCAAGGATGTGTTGTGTTCCAATGTCTAGGGGATTTGTTTGTGCACGGGGGAGACGGTGATTATGAAAAAGTGTGGGGACGATGTTCAGATCATTCACACGAAGAGTTATAAAAAAAAAGATTTCTTTAGAAAGAACTTTAGGTATTTATAGTACAAAGCTTATATTATAGCTTCTGTAGATAGTGTGAAAAATAATATTTATGCATAGTAATAATAAAAATATTTAATTATTTGAAGACAAATTATTTGGCAAAAAATGTAAGAAAACTTTGTCTGACTAACTAGGAAAGATTCCTTCTTTAGGATAGTCAAATTGACAAGTACAGTTCAAATTAAGTGCCACTTTACAAATATGGAAAGAAAAAAAATTGCTTTGACATAGTATGACAATGAAAAATTGGGGGAAAAAAAGGTAAAATTATTTAATATAAAGAGATGTAAAAATAGTACAGATAAATCATTTACGTATACCAGATAATTTAACTTTAATATAATAATTAAGTACTTATAAAGAGATGAAAAAAAAATAAAATTGATAGGTTCTGGTTGGTACTACTAGGGAAAAAACATTTAATATTGGGTACTTACCAACAATCGTACATCCATAAAAAAAGATTTATTAAGAATTATTGAGTCAAAAACACAAAATATTTAAAAGGCGGTTTATTATAATGTACTTATACTACATTTTACATAAAATTAACCAGCGGAATAATGTTATTATTGGTTTATGCTCTATTAAGGCTGCTCTCTGACGGTCCGGTGAGGAATGAACATTTCACTCGCTACTGGAGACACTGCGCAGAAAAGTCCCACAATGGACTGCGTTGCAAACCGTTACCTCACTTTAGCAAACTTGACTTTTCTGTGCAGTGTCTGCAGTAACGAGTGAAATGCTCATTCCTCACCGGACCGTCAGAGAGCAGCCTTAATTGATATTAGTGATTTTTTCACAAAATTGGACTGGAAACGGGACACCCAAAAAACTATTCTTTTTATTTGTTTTTAAGACTTATATGCATTTTTAAGAGTCTATATCTCGGTACCTATTAGAGATAAAATATAATTATTTACCTGAAGTTGTAGGAAATTTAATGTTTTATTAAATTTGTGAAAAGCATTTTAGCCGAAATTTGCATTGGCGAAGAGATTTTTGGAAAAAAACTAGTTTTGGCCGCGATTTCGGCTGTTTTTTTTTTCAAAATGGCGGTGCACACACATGCGCGCCAGATCAACAACTTATTATTTTAAAATAAGGGACAAGTTTGCAAAAAAATATAAGAAATTGATAACTACTAGAATTATTACGATCGCAGATCACTAATTGTACTGGTCTATGATAAAAGGTATCTGATGAAGTGAAATGAATTCAAAGTGCGTCTAAAAGCGTTCTTATCAAATAACAAGCCTTATTGACAATACTTAGTATGTAGTTTGTGAGCGCAAAAAGCATAGAGCTATATAGAATAGAGTAGGCGGTCCATACCAAACCGTGCTCCATTTGTTTCGGGGGAACGGAGCGGTACGGAGAGGGAACTCTAACGTTTGCCAGGCGAAAGATACTGACGGACCATGCTAACTTAAGGTTAATTCACATCTACCGGTACCGCGTAGCGCAAACACGTACAGTGGCAGGCACGGCAAAAATAGTTGTTTTCATTATCTATGAACACATTCACCCACGGTGTAATATGAATACTCTCTTCTGCACCGTGTATGCTACTATTATTTTTTGAATGGTACAATAACACACTTTCCCGCCGAAAGTTAGTACATCGGCTTTACCAAGCTTTTTTGCGTTGTTTTATCAGTAATTCAACATACACCAGAACGCATTTCGATATGGGCATACGTCAACAGCGGTCGATGGTCATAGGCCGATTAATACGGTGGGATGTTATCAACCTCCAACTGAGTGGAGCCAATTTTTAATGTGTGTGTCTTGTTTCATTATATACGTCTATCGCAAAAAGTCGCAATCAAGATAGCATGAGAAACAGCGAACGTATGATGACTGGCTATAACTTATCAGTACAAGATAAACTGTGACGGATTTCGACATCCAATTGATGTTAGCGACACACAGTGCCGTTAACCCTCCCCCCTCTAGGTTTTCGTGTTTTTTGTATCATTTGTAGTATATTTTCCACCAGCATCAAATTTAGAAATATTTCAATTTTAATTAACAAAAGAAAATATATGAAAACGTCGATCTTATCGGAACAAGGAATGTAATTATTTTTAGAGAATTCAACATCTATTCCGCGCACAGTAGCAAGGATGTTGAAAATGACCCGAACTTCTTATGCGAAGTTTCCAGTCCCTCCCAGAATAACGATATTCCTAATTCTGAGTTCAGGATATTGAACCTTGTTTCGTGTAGTATGGCATTAAATGTTATATACTCGTACAGTGATTCTCCTCTCGTACATATAAGACAAATATCACCCCGCATTATTGTTCTGGTATTTATGCAAAAGTCCTCCGAAGGTTACCAAAGTTCTCCAACATGATGATTGCACTTTGCGTGGATGGTTATTCGGTTAGGGTGATTTTGACAACCTTTACCATATGATAAGCCAATTGGACTGGCAAGAGCTTTGTGACTCTGACACCATTAATGAAGCGCTACACCATTGTTATTCATGTATGTATAATATATCTGACGCTTGCTTTCCTAGGAAACCTCCCAACAGAGGTGGACGTAGATATCCGAAGTGGTTCTCTAGAGGTAATATCGCAAGCATTGAGGTGAAGCATGCTCACCATAAAAATGGAAAGCTACTGGTGACCAACGTGAGTATGAAATGTTCACTAAACTCAGAACAGTTGTGGGACGAAATGTTCATATAGCATATCGTAAATATGTCATTTCTATGGATCGTTCTTCTAAGTCATTTTCGGACTACGTCAAATCACTACGTAATCGGTGGTATAACAGATACCATGATGCATGGTGATCGAGAAGTTAGAGGAGCGGGTGTAGCCAATGCGTTTGTGACACATTTCCAATCCGTGTATAGTAATGAGCCTCCAATACTAAATCCCAATATTGCTGCCAAGATGAATATGTAGGGAGTGGAGGACATTGATTCAAGTTATATCGACGAATCAGATGTAAAATCTTCCATTACAAAAATGAAACATACACATTCACTTGGTCCTGATTTTCTACCAGTCTTTTTTTCTGAAAGGATGCGTTATTTTTTTAAAGCTACCACTAAGTTTCATATTTAACCTCTCTTTAGAAACTGGTATATTTCCTGATTCCTGGAAAATCTCAAAAATTTGTCCGATCTTCAAAAGCGGATCAAGGACATCTATTGAAAATTTTAGACCGATGGCCATTCTCTCTGCACCGGCAAAGCTGTTCGAATCAATACTCCATAAACACATGCTGTCTCAAATAGAGCCGTTTATAATATCGGAATATAATGGGTTTAGAAAGGACCGATCAACAGACACGAACCTATTGGTAGTCGCAGATTATGTATCCAAATCTTTAGATAAAGGCTACCAAGTTGATTGCGCATACGATGATTTTTCAAATGCCTTCGATATTGTAAATCATGACATTTTATTAAATAAACTGTCAAAGGTATATTTTTTTTACGGTTTCTAATATTCTTTACCAGATATTTAATTGCAATAAAACAATTTGTATCGCATGGAATATTTTTGTCAAAATTATTTCTTGTGCTCTCTGGAGTTCATCCGGACTCTAATTTAGTCCCCCCCCCCCTCTTTTCTATTTTTATTTACGATATCGCAGAGAGTATTCTACATTTCAGGTTTCTTCTTTTTACTGATGACTTAAAACTGTTCGTAGAAATATTAACTTTAGAAGCCTGCAATTGACTCTGTTTTGGCATCTTAAATGCGTAATTGTTGACTACCCACCCTTTCCTACACGATCCAATTCCTATTGTCGCGGGAACAAGAAAGGGCCGAAAACAGTTCGAACTCTACACTCGTCGCGGGATGACCAGATACACCGCCGCGACATCAGAGCAGCTGGCCAACTCTGGATTAGTGAGGTTATAGTGAGGTGAAATAAGTGCTAAGAGGATATCCATGAACAAGGTAGGCCTATTCAATCTCCGCGGCATCCTCCTGTGTTTCTTTTCAGTCCTTCATTCACCTCTTTTTCTCTCATCTGGTTCTCCAGATCGACTTCGCCGACAGTCCAGAATTTGGGATTCTTTCAGAGCTGTCGAAACAGACTCCAATCGGATATTGATAGAAATATTGATTGGATTAAGACGAATCAGATTGAGTTCAATATTTCTAAATGTTTCATTCTTTCTTTCACAAGGGCGTATCATATTTAGTTTTACCAGTACAATATGAATGCCCGAAATTTAAAACGTGTTTCCACTATAAAAGATCTTGGTATCGTGTTTGATAGTAGGCTGACATTTCATGCTCATATTGAACTGACCTGTAGTACTTAATAAATATGCTGGGTTTCGTTCTACGTACTGCGAAGAATTTTAAAGACACCCGGGTTCTCATAATATTATATAACTCATTACTAAGGAGTAGGCTTAAGAGTGGGTCGGTGATTTGGAGCCCATATCAGGTAAAGTATCCACTCATGTTGGAGAGAGTTCAGAAGAAATTTTGCAGATTTCTCTACCTGGGGGAGTATGGCTACTACCCGTGGCTCTATTCTACGTACTTTCTCGTAGGTATGCTCGGAATGAACCATCTGGGGGTCAGAAGAGATGTACACATTGTTACACATTTCTTCAGACTGATTCGCGGATGGTTCGAAAACTCGGCTATCTTGGAAAGCATTAATTTCTATGCTACCGATGGTTATCTCTGTTACATACACCGTTTTACCTCCCGGCCTGCAGGACCAACTTGCCAATGGTCATGCCGGTGGGGAGGGCGATCTTGCTGTTAAATAGAATCACTTCGGATATTGCCATGTTTAGCATCAATGAAGCTGCTTTTAAACCTGAGAGTAACAATATATACCATATAAAGCTTTGTTGCTACTTGTATAATACCAGTATGTGTTGTGTGCAATTTACTGATATTAGGTACGTTTACCTTATTTGTTTTAATTTGTATTATTTTGGATGTTGTACATCTTGTCTGTAAATCTTTAAAAATGCCTTAAAATGTAAATTTTTAAAAGGAATAAAAAATCGAATTGAATTGAATACTACATAAGCTCTTAAAAGACGCCCTTGAGGTGATTTTCCCACGGAAACGGCGATATAGAGGTTATCCAATTATTAATTAAATTAAAGTATGTATTTTAAATAGTGAGTACTTTATTTAACACCTTGTATTTTTAACCATTTCTAGAAGTTTCGAAATATATTTCCTTTTTTACCGTTATCTCGACAATGCGATCAAGCCGTCCAGTAATATCGATTTTTTTTTGTTTCAGATAAGATTAGATTATTCACCAATTAACTATCTTATCAATATTGAATGTTTGGAAAAAATATATAAAGCTTTTCGTAAGATCATTAAAAGTAAGTCAATTACAGGCTTTATTGCGAGTACGACGCATTGCATAAATTCTTAAATCTTTAAAAATACATATATTACAATGGAGAAGTGGGTAGGAAAAGTTGCAGTAATAACAGGAGCCAGTGCCGGGATCGGGGCGGCCCTTGTGCAAGCCTTGGCTCAAAAGGGAATAATTGTAGTCGCCCTTGCGAGACGAGAAGATAAACTCAAGGTAATTTTAACTTATCTTTACACTCATTTATAATTGAGAATCTTAACTCAATAGTTATTGCAGACACCTGTATTTTTCTTTCTGGAATCCAAAGGTCGGTAACAAAACACCAATTTACGTGAACATATAACGAATATTGAAATTTAGATTATTGTGTCAAAAACCGAGTTAAAATTCATAATTTTTTTTCACATTCTATAAGAGTCTTTAGTCAGTACTGGGCACAGTCAACTATAAGAACTAGTATTTAAAGGTATTTATCAAAGTATCTCAAATAAAATTATAAGAATCTACAAAATTAGAACATAACACATGTTATAACCAAGGCAACTTTAAGAAATATAATATAATTAAAATAATACGTAATGCAAAAATACGTAACATACAATTATGGTCCCAAAAAGTTGGAACGAACTCAGTGAAGGACAATATTATTGGATCATTCAATTCAAATAGGTTATGTGAATACCTATATATTTAGATCTTCCATACTGTTAGCAACCACCACCGCATCATCAGCACACAACGGGCAACATACTTGAAGACTACTCTTTTTGTGCCCAAGCCAACCTCTTTTAATTCTTGCATACAACTATCCATTTATAGATTGAATAACCACGGTGACATTACGCAACCTTGCTTAACACCTTTTACCAAACCACTCCGTAAAATCACCGTTTGCCCTAACACACGCAACGTTTCCCTCGTACAGAGATGCGATTGCCTGTACAAGATTTGTATTCACTCCATACTTGGACAACACCTGATCCCTCGTGTAGAATGAGCTAATGATGAATGTAAGTAAGTCTAAAGTCATGGTGTTTGAAAGAGAGACTACGAACACAGTGTCCAATATAGTTGTGAATGATGAATACTTGAAGCAGGTCGATGAGTTTGTGTATTTGGGAAGTGTGTTTACGAGAGATGGAAGGACTGATAGGGATATTGAAAGAAGGATGAATGCAGGAAACTCCATTAACGGAGTAATGAACGCGGTTGGCGCAAACAAAAAGTTGTCCAAAGAAGCGAAGATAGCAGTCCACAATGGAGTGCTGATACCAATCCTGATGTATGGCAGTAAGGCATGGAACTGGCAGAGGAAGGATGAAAGTAGACTGAATGCTGTAGAAATGAGATCTCTGAGTCGAATGTGTGGTAAAACCATGTAGGATCGTGTGAAAAATATTGAGATTCGTAAAGAATGCAAGGCTGATGTAATCGTAGTGAGCAAGATCAAGAAAGGGACGCTTAGATGGTTTGGGCATGTAGAGAAAATGAACGAAGAGAGAAGTGTAAGGAGAATATATGACGTTAATGTGAATGGGAGAAGAAGCCGGGGACGTCCGAGAAAGACATGGCACGATCAAGTGAATCAAATACTTGAGTCGGGCCATGTCAGAGGTCGGAATAACAGAAGAATATGTATGAGACGTTGCATGAAAGTGAATGAAGCAAGAAGTCTATGCCAAGGTCGAGTTGTTTGGCGGTCCGTCCTCTCTGCCTACCCCTGTGGGGAAACGGCGTGATAGTTAGTTGGTTAGTTATATATTTATAATTGCTTCATAATATTGGTATTTACTTTGTGGCTAAATGATTTAAAAATTACTTTTTTAATACAAATATATATTTCAACATGTTTCGAAAGTGATGCTTTCCTCATCAGGATTATATAGAATACTAAAAAACAATAATGTCAAGTATAGACAAAAACATAGAACACATAAACATGAACATAAATTGAAAAGGGTAGATTAATCAAAAGTGTTAATAAAAAATCATTATAAAACATTGAATAAAAAATTTATATTAGACATTAAAAATAGAAATCATTTTTATTATTTATATTTATATGAAGATAAATTCAAGAGATAGCTATTTAAAAAAAAAAATATGTGTATTAATTATTATTTATATTTAATTGACTATTAACACATTTTCTGATTTCTATTTTAGGTTTTTTTTTTAACATTCGAATGGTCCCAGATTCCAGGCTCTTTTTACCTTTTTTTTTAAATTATTCCCTAATTCTAATCCCTTTTCTTCATTTTTCCAACATGATCAATCTGTAACTATAACAGCATAAATGTTAAACTGCTGAAAATATATATTTTACGGATACCATTCAAATGACAAAAATGAAAATGGTGCTACTAAAGTGTGACAATGTCAAATATGACGAATGTCTGAAACCTAACCAAACCTATTTACATAGGGTTGAAATAAATTGATTGTTGACGTGTTTTTAAATACTTCAAGAAACATATTTGACGGCCTCCATGGTCGAGGGGTAAGGCTCTCGACTACGAATCCGAAGGTCGCGGATTCAAATCCCGGCGTGCGCATTTTATTTAATTAATTTGTGGTGTTTCACAATTAATTCATTGAAAAATAATCTATAGTATATTTGCGCGCGTTCCAGAGTGGAAGATACTCTCAGTATCGCCCTGGTGAAAGACCACCATTCAGAATTCAAACGTTGCTTGAAATGGCTTTTAGCCGTCTTTGGTGACCAGATCTGAAAAGCCAGGTATTTCCCCACCTTCCTCTTCCCCTTCTCCTACCCCTCCCCAATACCCTCAGCCTCACAACCTTCCCCAATTGGGAATGCCATAGTCTCACTGGCTCCAGACGGTTGGGAGCAGTTGGGACTCTTGTGCGATATTCATATAAAAAAAAAGAAATACGTCTTTTATTTTCTATTTAATACAGGAAGTGTCAATTCACTGGGTTATGAATTACTTACATTGAGATTTTTTTATTGTAAAATTATTTAATACCGCTAGTAAAACTGGTCATTTTAACTGCTAAATATTGATGGCATTCAAAAAGTAATACGCATCGGTTAATCAGATTTTATAAAACGTCTACCATTTAATTGATTATCTCAGCTGATTATTTTTATCTGAAAGATATGTTTAGATAGATTAATAGTGGTAAGCATATTTTTACGTAATTTTATAAACGTAATTTAATAGTTAATCATTGAAGAAGATAATATGAACATAACCTAAATGAAAGATGAAACCGGATAAAAGGACAGAAACTAAAAATATTTCAGTCGCATCTGGGACTCGAACCCAGGTCCTCTGCCTATCCGGGGCAACGCTCAACCGACTTAGCTAATGAGACTAGTCCCAGATGCGACTGAAATATTTTTAGTTTCTGTCCTTTTATCCGGTTTCATCTTTAATTTAGGTTATGTTAATATTATCTTCTTCAATGATTAAATATTACGATGAGGTTCTTAAATCTCAAAAATAAATAATAATTAAAAAATGTAATTAAATAGATTTCAATAGGTTTACATTTAGACAGATTTGAATTTAAAAAAATCAGAAAAAGTGTTATCTCTTAAATTTATTTTCATATTAATATTAATAATCAAAACAATTTCTTTATTAATTTTTAATATATCAGATATTTGTTATTCACTGTTTTATAAAAAAAAATATTAATCAATTTTTGTTTATCATTTGTGTATACTTGACATTATTATTATTTAGTATTCTATATATTCCTGATGAAGAATGCATCACTTTTGAAACAAGTTGATATCTGTGCACATTAATGAAGTGGTGAATACAAAGTATCACATTCCATACTTATTTTGCAGGAAGTAGTTGCTGCAAGCAATGGAAAAGTCTACCCAAAAGTGTGCGATCTGGGAAAAGAAGAGGATATCGTGGATGCCTTTGCTTGGGTTGAAAAAACTCTAGGAGGGGTTGATATTTTGATCAATAATGCAGGACAACTCAACCCATCTCTACTCACAGGTAACAAGATAGAATAAGGGTTTTATTAAATGATTTCACGGAAGACGTACATCATCACGCGTCTAAATGTATAAATAGTTAAGTACCCAATATCAACGATTCCTGGAAGCTGGGTCAATCTCTATTGTAGTAAAGCACAAGTCTTAAAATTTTTAAACCGTTGAAGATAATATTAACAACTCTAGTATGAAACATAAAATTTTCATAAACAATAATTATTAGCCTGAAACACTCATCCAAATTGAAAAAACCTTCCGAGAAAAGATAAATGTCGGCGACATTTATCTGTTCTCGGAAGGTTTTTCAATTTGGATGAGTGTTTCAGGCTAATAATTATTGTTTATAAAAATAATTGTTACCCTTTGCGCTATGCACAAAAATCTTGTCTTAAAAACTTTAGTTTATCAATTAAAAAAATTTTCACTTGCGTTTTTCATTCTAGGGTTGTTAATATTATACATAATGATTAAAATATTTATTACAGCGAGGTTTATAAGCTTCAATAAGTTAATCATCCAAGAAAATAATATTAACATAACCTAGATGAATGATGAAACCGGACAAAAGGACAGCAGAAACCAAAAAGATTTCAGTCGCATCTGGGACTGAAATCTTTTTAGTTTCTGTCCTTTTGTCCGGTTTCATCTTTCATTTAGGTTATGTTAATATTATTTTCTTCAATGATTAAAAATTACAATGAGGTTTTTAAATCTCAATAAAAATAATTAATACTTAAAAATTCATTAAGTTATTCCAAAAATTATCTATTTGGGAGATTTCCGTAGCATTGTTGTTCGATAACCTATCATGCTTTGTAATACAATATATTTTGGAAACTTTGATAAACAACCATGGAGTATATTTTGGAACTTTGATACATAACTTAGTTTTTTTCAGTAAAAAAAAGTGTAATTTTTGATTATTTATATAATATTGGGGATCTTCAAAGAATAGGAAAATAGAAAAGATACAGAAATAAACGATTAGTTTGTGACCGAGACTCGAAATCGGGTCCTTCGCTCTATTCGGGAGTAACGCATCCAACTTTGACAATGCAACAAACTTTCCAGTCATAACCTAACCTTATATAATATACATGTGTCTTTTTATAATGTATCTAGATTGTTAATAATCTTTCATAATCAATATTACAATTACGTATCACGATAACTTATTTAAAAAATAATCACTGAAGAAAATATTAACATATCTCAATGAAATATGAAACAGAAAAAAAAAATAATAAAAAGGCAATGGTCGCAACTGAGACACAAACCCAGATCCTCTGTCTTACCGGGACAACACTATACAATTAAGCTCGATCTCATGTTTTAATTTTAGAATTGTTAATATTATGTTAATTGTTAAATTCATTCCAATATCTTCGACTGGTATATTTTTGTGATTGCGAAGTTCTACACGAATAAATGTGGAATTCAGATAGTATCTAGGATATGATTACTGAATTTTGAATTACATTTTTGACAGCTATTGACTTTTCGAAAAGTCTAGAATGAATATTAAATTAATTCCAATAACGTATTTAAGCTTTTAAACATCATTGTCATATTTAATGATTGAAGAATATAATATTATAACAGATTACCCGGGTTCGAGTCCCACTTGCGATCGTTACTTTTTTTTCTGTTTCATATTTCATTGAGATATTATTGTATTGAGATACACTTCAATAAGTAATTCCAATAAATAAAATTATTTATAATTTTTAATTCTTTATTATATTTAAATCCGCGGACCTTCGTCAAAGATAAAACCGCCAATATGTTATAAGGTTAATGTTTTTAAATAGTGTGAAAAAATATTTTAGTTGAATTAATAATTTTATTTTATACGTGTTTTCATATAGACGGAAAAACGTCTGACTGGAGGGGCGTATTGGAGACCAACGTTTTGGCTCTCAGTATTGCTACCAGGGAAGCAGTGAAGTCGATGAGAAAGAGAGGTGACAATGGACACATCATCCATATTAACAGGTGAGGACTTTGTTACACATTAAAAATAATATTTCACAGGGACAGCACTAAAAATAGATTCTTAGTAGACTTCTACTACAAGCATTAGTACAAATATTTTATCTGTAAATTCTATACGGGTACTTAGGGTAATACATAAATATAATAAATTAATTATAATTACTGTTTTTAATACATAAATATCTACATGTTTCAGAGGAAAATCTCCCCTAATAGTGTATTGTTTATCCTGATTTGAACAAAGCAATTCTTATTAATTTATTAATTATAACGCCATTGATTATTCATCTTTTGACGAAAATATAAAAATAAAATTAATTAAACTATGTACGAACTTTGTTATACATTAAAAATAATATTTCACATGGACAGAACTAAAAATATAGAGATTTTAGACATCTACTATAAGCATTACTACCAATATTTTGGTGTACATTCCATACGGGTACTTAGGGAAATGTATAAATTCCATAACTCTCCTAAAAATGTACCTATCAGTCTGAAAAATAAACAAGTGGAATACAGTATTAAGTTGGGTTCAGCATTCTAATTCTACTCTCAGTTACAAAAAAAAAAACAAAAAAATACAATTGTAAACTGCCAAACTATTCTGCACTATTCTTATTAAATTAAATGAAAAACAAACACATTAATATAATAAATTAATAATAATTACTTTTTTTAAAACACTGTTTTTAATACTCGTATATAAATATATACACGTTTCAGAAGCAAAGCTCCCCTTATCAGAATAAACAAAATATTGTTTAACATAGCAAAGATAACAAAGTATTGGTTCTGAAATTTGTAGATATTTATATATCAAAAACAGTGGTTCAAACAAAGTAATTCTAATTAATGTATTAATTATGACGTCACAAAGTGATAACGCATCTTTTGAAGAAAACATTAATGTAAAATTAATTAATCTAAGTATGAACTAAATTCACTAATTATTACCTACAACATCATCTAAAATAACAAAATTCATTGAGTGACAGTGCTATGAAGGTAGTAAAAAAAATTGTTTTTCAGTATTGTAGGGCGCTTTGTAACCCAGATGTCCATGATGGGAATGTACGCAGCGAGCAAATATGCCGTTTCTTCGCTGACAGAATCTCTGAGATTGGAATTGCGTAACCTCGGCAGCAACATCAAGATCACCGTGAGTAGGATTTTTTTTCTCACAATAGTAAGCTGTTTTTCTATGTTTTTTCACTTCAATTAAAAATTAGGTAGGTACTAACGACATGCATGAACGCATAAAACACAGCCGCACGGCCACACAGCGCACCGTTCGTGTCGTGAGGACGCACGTGCGTGCACGGTCGTACGAAATCGGCCAAGATGCGCGCTCTCGGTATTTCGGGCAAAACACAAAAGCCCGTTGGTCGAGCATGCTCCGCAGTCTGGACGCTTTTAGGAGCACGCAGAGTTCCGAATTGGAAAATTGCGTTAGGATACTATGAATACGTCTTCTGATCTTTATTATAATTTTTTAATTACTGTTATTGCGAATATAATATTATTTCACTGGAAGGCCGATGAAAGTCGGGAGGGGAAGGAAATGAGGCATTAGAAGGTTGGTACTTACTGGATATGCGGATCCGTAGATTTTGATTTTTTATTTAATATAAATACATATAAAACATTTAATAGTACAGTTACTCGGTATCTTAATAACTAATTAGAAAAAAAAATTAACAAAAAGTGCCCAACTCAATACAGAAAGATTTCTCGCGTTTGATGAAAAAGTTCAGTTTACAGGTGGTCCAAGCTCAGTCAATGTTCCTTTTTTTTATTTTGCTGCGCCTCCATGATACATGTTAATTAGTCTAATACGGACATCTAACAAGTAAAGTGAAATAAATTTATGTTTTCAGAGCCTTAGTCCCGGATGCACCGACACCGAGATGCTGAGGAGTTTCAACACAGACAGGGAAGCGGATGCTGGCCCCGTCGTCGCTGCTCTGCATGTAGATGACATCGCCGATGCCGTTGTTTATGTTCTCAGTACACGGCCAATCGTACAGGTAAAATATAAATATAATCAATTAGGCGTAAACGAAACATTATACGCCTTCACAGATGGAATTAATTTAATATTTTCGAAAAAAGAAAACACCTTTGAATATTGAAATGAATTATTTGTTATCACGGAATATGAAACGGAATAAATTGTTATTGTAGGTTCAAAGCTTAAGTCCTTCAATAAACTTGTAAAAATATAGTTTTTTTATAAGTTTCTTGAAGAACATGAACTTCTAAGTAATAATAACAATTTATTCCATTTCATATTCCGTATGTATTCCTGCCAACAAACAATTCATATCAAAATTTAAAACATAACGTTATAAAAGTGTTTTTGTTTATAATATTTTAAAAAGCGCCACCTGTGATCGCGTATCACGTTCTGTTTACTCCTAAATTCTGATAAGCAATCACGTAAAAAAAGAACATCTTGCAGTATTAAATTCTCCGTCGGACTGCGGAGATGTGGAGACAATTTTTTAATAGAAAATAAAATGCCGATGATGACGAAATGCTATGGTGGCGATAAAATGAGATTTACTCGCCATCTTATGTTCTTTCAATAGTTGATAGTGTAATGGTCAGGATTTTTGCCTTTAAGGCCATCCACCGGCTAAAATTTTAACGAAATTACGCGCTCCTTATGCAGGTGGCGATAAGGTTCAAAATCCCGCTGTACATCGGCCGCATGTTTCGATTTCGGCAAAAAAAACTTCACCAAAATGCGTGTTTTATTCTATTCTGTAAAGCTCAGACATAATTATTAAAATGTTTTACGGTCATATTCTAAAAAACTTAATTTATCACAATGAACAATGCGAAAATATGGGAAAAAAATTCATAAGTAGGAGATTTTGCGCTTTAAACATTTTTTTTAATGTCTCATACTTTATTTTTTTCTAAGCTTATAAAAAGACATACCAAAAAAGTTGACGGTTAAATGAAAGTCCAAGGTGTGATCTACTTGCAGTATTTAAATCAATTATCTATGATATTTCTAGGCTAACAAATTCTCAAACCAAAAACACACGATTTTCCATTACTTCCCATTGCATCGCCTTAAAGAAATTGTCCGGGGTTCGATTCTCGGCGTTGGCATTTTTTAAATTTATTGTTTTTTTTTTACATTTTTATTTTAATTGTTTACTTTTATTTTTATTTTAAACTTTTCTTTTTACATTAAAAATAATTTGTAATATTTAATGTCCGAAATGAAGGGTACAAACGTTCAGCTTCACAAATAATACAATAGTATTCGAATATGGGCGTGAAAATAATTTTAAAAAAATTCTCAAGGAGAATTATAAAATGAATAAAAATGACGAAATATAACTAGATCTTGATAGCTCAATTGGTAGACACGACGTAAGATTAGAGGATCTAGTTTCGAGTTCCAGTGTGACCGTTACCTTTTTATTTTCTGTGCCTTAGTCTGTTTCTTATTTTCAATGCTAATATTATCTTCAATGATATCTTAAATTTTATTAAATCAATAACTCATATTTTTTGGATATTTGCTGCACTTTCCAGAGTGCCAGGTACTCTCAGTATAGCCTTGTTGAAAACCCACCATTCAGAATCCAAACTTTGCTTGTAATTTCTATACCCGTGTTTCGTGACCAGATCTAAATAGATAGGTAACTCCACACCTTGATAAAAAATAAAATAAGCTGTCAATTATCGACAATTTTTTTAATGATAATTATTTTGTTTCGTTTCAGGTCCATGAATTGACAATTCAACCAATTGGACAAGATTATACTGGTTAGAATCCGACAAGTAGTTATCTGGGGAATATGTTGATACGTTGAGTTCCGTTTAATCAATTTATAAATAATTCAACACTATCTACCAAAACTGAAAGTAGTATAAGAATATGACCATCAATCTATCATGGAACTACTGAAATCACAAATCACTATAAATATGTACCTTACTAGTAAGACTTGTATGAAATTTATAAATCTAATTCTGTGTGGATACATATTTAAAAAAAAAACTGTTTTATTATTATGCCAAACCTTAATAAGTAGATAACGGAAGTAAAACATAAGTTTTTACTATCTTTTACATGTTATAACACCAAGACCCCTGAAAACTTAATTACAAGAAATAATGTTATTTAGAAATGCTCAATACCAATGCAATTTCACCATAAGTTAGGAATGTTTATCTTTTCTTCGAGCACACAGACATGCCCACAACACACTTCTATCGGGTTTTCTCTTCAGTAATCATGACGCAGCTCTTTCTATCTGGATTTTGTAAGTAAACTCATCTATTTTCGGACGCACAATTGATTGCATCATGAAAAATAGTATACACCACTAAGGTGGAAGAAAGTCCTAACATATACATATAATATATTATCAGCATTCACCAACCATTCGCATTGTGTAATCTTTTTATAAGATCATCATTTGAAAATACATTGTAACCGGCCTTATATAGTTTTTTTTTAATAATAAATAAAGCCATATAGGTAGGTATGCATGGTTATAATAATAATAAATTACTACATCTTAAACACTACAATATGTAAAATTATGAGATATATACCATGTTCATCAGCGTTTGGGTGGTACATAAAATCATTTGTTATCAACCCTTGCCACAAAAATATATAAATACTATAACTTTAAGCAAAATGTAGCGAAGATGAATGTGATTGTTTGAAGCTGGTCTGATAAAATTAACCAGTGGAATAACGTTTTTATTGATTTCATTATTCTCATAACAATAGAATTCCACCAAGTAAGTACTAACAGTTGCAAAAACAGTTTTTATTAATTGTACAAAAATTGAAAAAAATGATCTTCAATATCAAAAGTATTATGTTTGTGGATTTAAGAGATGATAAGTCATGTTGCATTGTTATGGCAGATGATGGACACTGGACACTGGACACCACAAGGCTGTCCGAAATGTCGAGTATAAGGAACGACTTATTACCTTAAATAAATATCAACCCAGAAAAAGATTGTCGAATTCCACAAAGGAAAAAAAAAATATTTTGGAAGAAGTTGGACAAATAAAACTGTTTTACAAAACAACCTTTTATTCGTTGAATCGAATTTTAAAATGCTTATATTTCCGTCAATGCTAAAGAAATATATTTCTCAAATCATCTCAGTAACTTCTTATCAATGTGTTCCGCGATAAATTATATTTACATCACAACATTAAAAATAGAATTTCCCAGAAGTACCCACGTAATTATAATTGGTCAAGGGGAAGAACATAATTCGAATGTTTGAATTACAGATTACATATGAACGTTTTCTACGAAATTGATTATTTTCAATTGCAACTGATTATTATTCATGTTATCGCGTCAAAGCTAAAGAACAAGTTAAGAGATGGTTTTCAACCGAGAAAGACCTATCTATTGTTAGTTGACAGTAAAAAAAATATATATATTTATAATGGAAAGGTGGGTGGGAAAAGTGGCTGTAGTAACAGGGGCCAGTGCCGGGATAGGCGCGGCCACGGTGCGGGCCCTGGCTGAAAAGGGAATAATCGTAGTGGCCCTGGCAAGACGAGAAGACAAACTCAAGGTAATTTTTACTAACTTAAACGCTATTCAATCACATTTAAATAATAGTTCTACTTCTGCTTAAGCCTGGATTACAAATCTTATTTTATATGCACTTACTACAAACCTAAGACGATTGGGCTTCCCGTTCTATATATAATTATAATTTCTTCAATAAATGTATTAATATATATTCGCGTGTAATTAAAGTAATCTACATAAAAAAATGTTAAAACCTGTTCATTAATTATAATTAAAGAATATTTATGTATTTGTCTAAAAAAATTGTACTCGTCATGAGAAAATAATATGTTAAGATTGTAATATAAACACATACAAATTGTTTTATACCTGTAATGTAGCAAACTTCATCCCATTTTATTTACCTGAATAACCCTAGAGGTTTTTTTTTAATATAACGAACATAGATTGGAAAGCGTAGACTAACGACCCCTATCGTAAACGAGATAATTATTTACAGGTGGCTGTAGTCTGTAAACGCATGATTTAAGAACGCGTTTATCTTTACAACCGCTAGATGGAAATAGGAAAAATGAGAGGCGTTAAATATAGCTGATTGATTGGAGACGTCAACCAATCAAATAATTTTATAATAGATGTTTTCTTGGATTTCACATAATATTTTATTAGATGAGATTTTCTCTCTGGTTCGTGGGGTCATCGACATAGTACATGAACATTGACTTACAAGGATGGCTGGCCAGAGGTTAGGAACCATTGAAGATGGGAGCTGAATGGGTCGTTCATAGTAGGAAAAATTGAGATCACAAAAGGGTTACTACAATATTCTGTTAAATGTCAAAGAAAAAAAACGTATATAGTGAAAAATGAAACGGAAAGTACGTAAAATAATATTTTGGCACAAAGACGTAAGGTTTGATGGGTTCAATAAACAAAACTACTTGGAAAAAGGCTCTTGGGTTGATGAAAATTTCGGAAAAACTGAGCGTTAAGTAGGTGAGACAAAATAGGAAGTAGGGTGTAGTTGTATCCAGTCGGCAACGAAATGAAAAGTAACAATTATTTTTATAAACAATAATTATTAGCCTGAAACACTCATCCAAATTGAAAAAACCTTCCGAGCAAAGATAAATGTCGCCGGCAGGACTCGAACTTGCACCCTTCTAATATCCGGTCAGATGCTCTACCATTGAGCTACGTCGGCTTATCGCAAACGTTTTTATCGTTTTTTATTATATTTCACCTGTGAACAACCAACTTTATTAGTATGAGGAAGGCTTGTAACGGCTAAATCCGTCAATAGGTGGCGTCGAGACAAATTATGTCTTCATTTATTGGTGAAAAATGTTTTGACTTGTCAAATATTTATTAATTGATAAACTAAAGTTTTTAAGACAAGATTTTTGTGCATAGCGTAAAGGGTAACAATTATTTTTATAAACAATAATTATTAGCCTGAAACACTCATCCAAATTGAAAAAACCTTCTGAGCAAAGATAAATGTCGCCGGCAGGACTCGAACTTGCACCCTTCTAATATCCGGTCAGATGCTCTACCATTGAGCTACGTCGGCTTATCGCAAACCCGCCAAGTTAATCAATATATACTGGTGTTTCATTCAATAATTACGTTTTTTTTATTATATTTCACCTGTAAACAACCAACTTTATTAGTATGAGGAAGGCTTGTAACGGCTAAATCCCTCAATAGGTGGCGTCGAGACAAATTATTACGAGGAAAATTATTAATTATTATTGAAGCTTTAAAATGAAATAGTTATACGAGTAATATAAATCTGTCAATATCATGCGAGAAGCTACCTCTGCTGTAAAATAATTTGAGTTACCACAAAAGAAAATCTTGTCATCCCACTAACTTGAAGCAAAAAATTATATAACATAAGTGTGGAATGACCTGATATAAAAAAAATCTTAGTGAAGATCTACGCATGAAAACCGTAGCACGTAGATTATTAGACTACATCCCGGCAAGGAAGGAAAATGGAAGGAAAACGTATTATCGAAAATATCCCTTGAATTATTCATGGTTAAACAAGGACTCTAATAAACGTATTTTTATATGTTATATGAAACCTCCAACTGAATGGATAATTATATAGAGTTTTTCATTCACATTAGTTAGGAAAATTAAAGGCAGCAGTCAAGGAGAGTCATTACAAATTGGTGACGTGATAAGAAATACAGTTTTAAATTAAATTAAAGAAAGAAAAGTGAATATGAGGGCGAATCATCATCTTTGGTACACGCGATCAGCAGTATGGTAGAAGGCGGTTCATCACAATTAGTGGAATTTACCATGAGATTGCCCTTGACCAGGAGAAGAGCAAGTATGAGGAAGATCATCACAAACCACTCCAATTTAATACAATAGTCGACCGGTTTCGGAACTATCCTTCCTTCGTCAGGACTATATTAAAAATAACATAAGGTACAAAATAATGACAGACATAAAATGAATATTTAGTTGTTAAAGTGGGAGGCTACCAAAGGGGGTGGGAAGAACAGGAAATAAATATCTTATTATTGATTCATTTTTTTTTAAAGTTACACATATCAATCATAAAGTCTGAAGATAAGTAATACAAAATTTTACTACAAAAGAATGTATTGTTAGATTTTGTGCATCATCGTACGCGTTAGAAAAATGCTTGTGTGAAAAGTGTCATTATTACAAACCTTCATCGATCGGTAAACGCGCTTTAATTTGTTATTTCCTCAATCCGTTAACCCGATACACGAAATAGCACGAATCATTAATAGACACAGGATGCTGAATGAATTACGAAAAGTAAAAAATAAATATTACCCAATACACCATAAAGTCATTATTATTTTCTTACTTGGCTTGTATTAGTTTCTGCTATTTTTCGTATTTTCTTCTGTTTGTTCTCTAGTGGTATTTTATTTTACTTCCTTTGTGTTATTCATTCAATATTCATCTTCTTTGCAATTTGTATGTTGTAACTGAGTTTAAAATTGGATTTTTCTCACCATGTTGTTAATTTTTAATAAAAATTAATCTAATAAAAGTGTTCATAATTACAATTACACATTTGAAGGAAGTAGCTGATGCTTGCAAAGGAACAGTATATCCACGAGTGTGCGATTTAACTAAGGAAGAGGAAATCGTGAATACCTTCGTATGGATTGAAAAAACACTGGGAGGGGTAGATATTTTGATCAATAATGCAGGAGTTCTTAACCCATCGAACCTCACAGGTAAGGATATAGAATAAGGGCTGTTTTAAATAATTTCATGAAAACAGTACATCATCACGTTTCTAGATGTATGAATAATGAACTAACCGATATCAAGAAGAGGAAGGATACCAAGAAGGTGGTCCAATTTAATCCCTATTACAGCATCGGATAACGCTTCCAATGTTGTATTGGTAGCTGTTCGCAATGATGAAATTCAAGTGTTTGTAAGATATTGCGAAACCTTGGATAAGCAATTTGCTTTCTGTAGGGTTGAAATAAATTTTATTTATTTATTTAGAACCGGCCGACTTATTGTACCGTCTTACCAGATAATGTGTTTAGATGTTTATAAAAATGGTATATATCTGTCATAAGTAATTTCCCCACAATGGCTACTCATATTCAGAGAAACTGCCGGCGTTCAACGAATACAAATTTTGCGTATCCGATAGGTATTCGGCACTCTAAAAGTTAAGTATATTGCACACATATTTCTGGAAAAAAAAACACGATAAAATATTCAGTTAGGTTAGGTTAAGTTTGGTTAGGTTAGGTTAGTTTTTTTTTTTACTTTTCCTCAATGGTCATTTTAGAATTTTTTATTGCACCAAATAATCAACTGAGTGCATGTTTTTATTAAGATGGCACTGCGGCTGACTGGAAGGGGATTTTGGAGACCAACGTGTTGGCACTCAGTTTTTCCACCAGAGAAGCAATAAAGACGATGAGAACGAGAGGTGATAATGGACACATCATCCATATTAACAGGTGAGAATCTTATATGCAGCAATACCTAAAAGAATATTGTAACAAGGAACTCTAGTCGATTTCCAAAAAAAACAATATTGAGCTTTTAACTAAAAATAAGTGCTTTTTTAAGTATTAAAAACATTTACATAGATAAATTACTTCTCAAAACACAATTTTTTTAAACCCACCATAGTGGTCGCGGTGACCACGTGACGTCACACAAGCGTCATACGGTTACACAAATGAATTTATAGAAACATAATTTAGGCGCGAAGAACCGCGTGACGTCGTTTCAATGGTACCAAAGAAAAAGGAGACTTTGATGAGATGATTTTTTACTCATTTTTATATAACGATGTTAAAATTCTGCCAAAAACTATACACGATAAAACTTACATTTCCATTGATCGATCTGAGTATATAGTTTTTAAGCCATAGTATTTCTTACTGGAGTATCTTATTTTCTAGTTAGTTTAGGTAATTCAATTACATGATCGCACTTCTTCCAAAAGTAGAAGGTACGAATCTTAGTGGAATTTTCGTTAAATATCTTTATAACATTAATTTTACTATGAATCGGGATGCCGGAATAATAGTCAAAGGACTGTAATTAAAACAACATATTACCTCGAGTAACAGGTGACGAAGAATGGACATCGGTCAACCGTTCACACCCTTTTATAGTCCTTTCGTTTCGCTCACTCATACCGTTTTTTTATATAAGAGGTCAGTCGTGTGGCCGTTCCACTAAGTAGGTACCTTTCTTTGTAAGAGCGACTTATTCACATTTGTGAGATAGCTTGAGATGTCTTTGGTATTATTTTTTTAAGTTTTCTTATCAGATCGGAATAGCTAGACCCTTCCTGGCCTTCTCCTCAATCATCTCTTCTCCCCCCCTTTTTGTGGCTCAAATTATTTAATAAAAACGTTCATGTCATAATGATATGTATAGTACCATTGACTCTGCGTAATTGGAACATTTTTGTCGTCATCAACACAACTCTTGTGTCGTCATCATAAATTATTTCATGAAAATGCAACTGCCAATTCTTATATCGCCATCACACAATTTTTATTGTTCAAAACCAATTCTAACAAAATAATTCATAATTATTTGGAACTTATAGCACATCAGTGAACCACAAAATACTCTTTTTCAGTCGGTTATGCTGTATTTTCACGCTTGTCAATGCAACTTATACGGTATATTAATTTTCAGCGTAGCAGGGCACGTGGTACTGCCGGTATCCATGATTGCAATGTACACAGCCAGCAAATTTGCCGTCACTTCGCTCACAGAATCTCTGAGGTTGGAACTGCAGAGACTTGGTAGCGACATAAAGATCACAGTGAGTAAATAAAAAAATAATACAATAATAACATTGATAACAATAAAAAAAATATTAAACTTGCATATGGGGACCTTTCCTCTGTCCGGAGGGGCTCATATATAATAGAAACAGAGGAAGATATGTCATGGAAGCGTGCTGACTGTCGCCGAGCTATGACGAAGCTGCACTGACTATGAACGCGGCGGAGACACTGAAAATTATGCGTTTGGTATGGACGTAAAAAATAAGGCTGGGTGTATTTTGCGATTGGCAGTTTTTTAGCGACACTTTGTGCTCGCGGTTTCATACTAATATTTAGTATTCATAACGTATCTCTCTCGTTTTCATTATCTATAGTTGCGACTGAGACTGACTTGAGTAGTGCATTCAAAATCTTTCGTCTATCCGGAATGGGATGCACATTCCGTTTGTACTACCGTTTCCAAATTAATTTCTGCCATTTTTAATAATTTCATATTTATTTATTTTTCATAAGAAGCAATTGCTTACTCATAATTCTATTCAATTTATAATCTAATATTTTATTATTTTTTTCTCTTTTTTTTGTAACATATCTGTCTCAGCTTGTTTTCTTTACCTCTATATACGATAAATCTCTTATTCTTTAGATATTATATTTGCCCTGTTTTGAGATAAAAGAACCTCTTAAGCTTAACCACCAGTCCTTTGGGTTATTATTGATTTTTTTTCTTCATTAAATTTCGCAATAACAATAAGTATGACTAGTGATGTAACTTGTATGGGAGAGACGAAAATACCCGAACACATCCGTTAGCTTCGGCTGACCTCAAAATACTTGAAAGACGCAGGACAAACTTGACGTATACGAATGTTTTGTGGGTTTCGGGTATAGATTTTTTTTGTGCGGGATATAGGTTGTTGTGTTCGGGCGATAATATAGCGGCCGTACCACGTACGTTCGTATGTGTAGGGCGGTTAAAATCAATCAATTGATTTTAACTGGAAATTTATTTATTTTCCCCACCGAGTCTATGAATCGAAAGGTCTTGGCCATATCATTCTTCTTTCACATGGGTTTCCACAGATCAGTGATATACAATCCTCGGCCTGTGAGCCCATTTAGGCTAAATAAAATAAATAAAAAATTAACAGCACTCATTTAATGGTTTTACCTTTGGAATACAACAATAGTCGCCTACGGCGGCCCCATAATTAATTTTCATAATGGGTTCCAATTTATAGGAACACATGACTAAATATTTCTAAAAACATAGAAGTAACGGAAGTGAGTTTTGATATTTATCATTTATTAGAAATCGTCCGGATTTTCATATTTAACGTTTTCCGTTCCTCTACAAAATTACGAAAGGATATCGTTACAAACTTATCTGTCTTAGTTAGGAAGCTAGTTACATTTTTGGTTTATAATGGGTATACACTTACTGGCTCTGGACAGTTGGGACGTTTGTGCGGTATTCACATAAAAAAAATCTACACCAGCAACGCCACCGACTGCAAAGTTAACCCTTTCAATCCCTATGTGCCCTACCGCCTGCGGCCTGCGGGCATATTAAAAAAGGATTAATTGGGCGTCCGGCTAAAAGGTTGTGTATCACTGCCATAGATCATACTTCCAAGGGTTTTCTGTTCCATTTTGTACGCTATGTTGTATTCTGAAGAACTTAGTCCATACGCTGTAAACTATATTTAGATATGTAGTGTGCGTCGTGGTTGTAATTGTACTTAATGTTAATGTTAATGTCCGGCTAAAAAGGTTGTGTATCACTGCCATAGATCATACTTCCAAGGGTTTTCTTTTCCATTTTGTATGCTATGTTGTATTCTGAAGAACGTAGTCCACACGCTGTTAACTATATTTGGATATGTAGTGTGCGTCGTGGTTGTAATTGTACTTAATGTTAATGTTAATGTCCGGCTAAAAAGGTTGTGTATCACTGCCATAGATCATACGTCAAAGGGTTTTCTGTTCCATTTTGTACGCTATGTTGTATTCTGAAGAACTTAGTCCCTACGCTGTTAACTATATTTGGATATGTAGCGTGCGTCGTGGTTGTAATTGTACTTAATGTTAGTAATTGTATTTTAGATTATTTTTATATTTCAGAGTATAAGTCCTGGCAGTGTGGACACCGACATGGCGAGAAGCTCGAGGTCTGCCGCTAAGCCGGTGGTTGCTCTGGACGTGGAGGACGTCACCGATGCCATCGTTTACTGTCTCGGAACACGACCAATCGTACAGGTATATGGGAAAGTTGGCTTTAAAATTCTAATTGTACAGGCACGTATTATGAGAAATTAATTTGCATCACTTCCTTTTTTAGTACACACGTAAATGTAGGTATAAGCGTGAAATTTTCTAAATTGAAACCGATGGATGCGTTGAGAAAAATATTATCAAGGTCTATTGCCGTTTCTTTTAAGGAAGATTCCTTATCATTTTCCTTAAGCTTAAAGACTTCTTCCTTAACTGCGGTTCCGCTTCTCTCAGATGACAGCTGTCAGCTGTCATTCAACGAATGGTATTCATTAAAAATATCAATATATTCGATGTTTTAACAAGAGAAAAACTCAATATCAATTAAGTTACCATGTTACCAACTACGTTATCATATATTTTAAACATTGTTAGCTATTAAGCTTGACAATTATAAGTGGAAATATAAGTACAGGCGGCAAATGTCGCTTTTAGAAGTAATGACAGAATAAACAGGTCATTACTATCCAGTGAAGTAGGTACCTTTTTACAAATCGTAATTCTTCGTTAAAAAGCGTATTTATGGTATTTAAAAAATAAAATAAAAATTGGTTGATATGCATTATAATATAATATAATTGTTTTAAATAGTTTTGTTTCAAAACCTTGTCTCCCTTGAAGGTATTTCATCAATTTGTGTTTTCAAATAATCATTTTATCTTATCTTTTATAAAAATTCAATAGATGTGTCATACAAATAAAAAGTTGGATTTAAATCCGAGACACTGTTTAAGTTTGCAATTGAATTCGGGTAGAACTTTGTAAACATCATAAAAATAGCTGCCAATTATATAAGATTAAAAATGGAAAATAATATTGACAAATCTTGAATTTGAGATATGATATCGATGAAGATGGCACAAATTGAACTAGTCTCATTAGCTAACTCGGTTGAGCGTTGTCCCGGATAGGCAGAAGACCTGGGTTCGAGTCCCGGATGCGACTGAAATATTTTTAGTTTCTGTCGTTTTGTCCGGATTCATCTTTCATTTAGGTTATGTTAATATTATTTTGTTCAATGATTAAATATTGCAATGAGGTTTTTAAAATCTCAATAAAAATAATTACTTTGTTTTGTTTCAGGTTCATGAATTAACAATTCAAGTAATTGGACAAAAGTTTTCGGATGAGTAGCAGACACGTAGTTGTCCGCGACAGAATATTTTATTCATTAATGGGTTTCACATAAATTTAATCAATATGAAAGTAATTCAACATTATCTACCAAAACTGATAACGACATTATATAAAATTGAATAAATTGACACTCCCGCTTGGTTAATAATGTAAAAGAAAAGATTTTTTATGTAATACCACACAATAGTCCAAACGGCTCTCAACTGCCTGGAGCCAGTGAGATTAAGGTATTCCCAATTGGGGTATGTTGTGAAGTTGGAGGTGGTGGGCAGAGGAAGGAGATGAGAGAGAGGAAGGTAAGGACGTACCTGGATATTTACCTGGTCACCAAACACGGCTAAAGTCATTTCAAGCAACGTATCGATTTCGAATACAATTTCCAAGCAATTACTATCAAAAGTTGGCCTAATATTCTAACGGTCAAATAAAGATAATTGTCAAAATAAAATTTTTCAATACATTTTAATACGTTGAGCAGTAAAACAATGTCACACGCACTGCAAACAAAAAAGAATAACGATAACTTAAGATGAACCTCAATTACATAGGTTCATTTTCCAGAAAAGAAAGAAAAAAAAATCAGGTAAAAAATCATCACTTATTTAAGGAGAACGGCTGCGGTGCCTGTTTCATACAAAACTTAATTTTTTATTGGAGGCCAAAATACCCATTCTGATTAGATTTTGATAAATGCTAAGCCGATGTAAATTAATAAAAGATTTTTGTATTTAAAAACATTATGTTTATCGTTTTGCCTAGTAATACTATCATTATTTTGAATTAATAAATAATAACTCTCTGACGTCCCTCTCCCTGTTAAGAAAGAGCTTAAACCACACTCTCAATCATCATCATCAAATCGGAGAATGTTTTGAGGATGAAGAAAGTTGGTAGGTGAAAGTTAGTTGGTTGAGCTATTCAAAGCGTCAGGTTCCAACTAAGGCGTCGTGAGTTTAATCTTCTGCTAGCTAAGTCCATCATGCAAATATCGCACAGCAACATTTCAAGGTAATTATCGTAGCAGGAGGAATTCCAATATTGTTAGCTTGATCGTAATCTGGGAAAGTCCAAACCAGAAAAAATAGCAGGAGATGGAATTAAAGAGGAGAGTTGTGAAATAAAAATAATAATTGTATGATTTGTATAGCGTCGTTTTGGTAAAAAATCACCTCAAGGGCGCTGTACAAATATTCCTAATTATGTACAAACAGATACAGAAGTATGAAAAGAAATACGACTAAATCCATTTCAAGTAACTGTTTGATTTTGAATGATGGTCTCTCATTGGGGCTATACTGAGAGCATTATTTATTTCTAAAGCTTTAGAAATAAAGAAAGCCGTTAAAATTGATAATTTTAGTAATTTGTCTTCAGTCCCATATAAGATATATTTACCGTTAACTCAAAGTTTTACACTTCTTCTTAATCCCTCCTTTGACGTTCTTCTCTTTCCTTTTTATGTGTTGTCCCATTCCATTACATTTAAACATATCCCTGTCTCGCTGCTCCATTGTTTCGTTTTATATTTTGTCTCCCTCTTATTATATTTTGTATATCTGACCTATATATATGCTAACTCTGTGTATTTTTGTTTAGTTTGAAATTTCACCCCGACGAAGCTTGGGATAAGCTAAACCGGTTGCTGATTAATTTAAAATAAATCAATAAATCAAAACAAAGTGTTTTTGTTTTATTTTATAAATAAGTCATAATTTTTTTCTGGGTTGTTGAGAAGCAAGAAGAGTATAATTCGACAATCTGGGCTCCATTTTACAGGATTCACCAACAAAGAATTGAGGAAGTGCAGCATAAATTTCTTAGACTTATTTATGTATTCCATTTTTTCCAAAGATGAACCTATTTACAAAGATATAAAATATTTCAATAGCCTTCCCAAAAAAGTAAACAAAGAATACAAAAAAATAAGGATAGAAATTATAATTCATATTATTTCGAATCCGAAGGTCGCGGGTTCAAATCCCGGCGTGCGCAAGTAATTTTTATTTAATTAATTTGTGCTGTTCAACAATTAATTCATTTAAAAATAATATATAGTATATTTGTGCACGTTCCAGAGTGGAAGATACTCTCAGTATCGCCCTGGTTAAAGACCACCATTCAGAATTTAAACGTTGCTCGAAATGGCTTTTAACCGTGTTTGGTGACCAGATCTGAATAGCCAGGTATTTCCCCACCTTCCTCTTCCCCTTCTCCTTCCCCTCCCCAATACCTCCAGTCTCACAACATTCCCCAATTGGGGATGCCATAGTCTCACTGGCTTCTGACGGTTGGGAGCAGTTCATATAAAATAAAAAAAATAAAAAAATATTTACATCTATTAATACTACATAATTTCTGGTTCATAATATATCATTATAAATATACCCCTGTTTATTATGTTTAATTATGTATTCTTATTGTTATTAACATTTTTAACTCCTACACCAAATTTCTCTTCATTGGCGTAGTAATAATACTTTGAAAAAAATTAATTATTATACTTACTTAACCTAACCGATTTATCATCAAGGCGCACAGTGAGCGATTTCGTGTGTCTCTACAAATTAGCGAATGGCAAATTGGACGCCCTGGATTTAGTGAGCCTTAATATCTTGCGAGTACCTACCCGTGATACGAAACAGACGGCACTATATAATGTTCCAATATCTACAAAAAAATATTTCGAAAACTCTCCTACTCCTAATAAGTAATGTTCAATTGATGTTTACCGTTACAACACTGTCCAGGCTAAAAATCAGTTTATTTTAATGCTCTTATAAGATTTATTATCTTTTTCATGTGCACCTTTTTATCGTTCTATTTATTATGTTATTTTCTGTAAAACACCCAAATCTGGCGTAATAAAGGCTTTCTACATTATTTATTTTATTTATTTATTTATTTTATTTATTCATTCATTTAAAAACTTTAAAAAAAATAACATGATGCATAGTTGGTATATAAGTGTAACATATTTATAATATATATGAAGGTATAATAATGTATAAGTGCTTGCCACAGAGAAGTTACAAAGGGAAAGGTTTTTAATTTGTAGATACTACTTTTTTTTAAATAAAAATAGTAATAGCCTGATCTACATGATACATAATACACAAGTGCATAATATAATACTCTTATAATATGAGTGCATGACATTGTGAAAAAAAAAATCATTGTGTTTTTATATTTCGGATGCATGCTTTCCAAATATTCGTGTTTTACAATGTTATAATAATTGTACCTTACTTCTTTTATACATATGTTATTATATTATGTAGTACACACTTATATACAACCTGCTATAATAATGAAACTGGAGGTAAAACTGTTACTCATTACGGTAAATTCTTATATTTTATCGACTTATTTTAAATTATTTTTATTATTATTAGTACTACTCACTTGTTATATTCCTTTCTACAACCAAATATAAGATAAATGTATCTATGTGCCTTCAAGTCGTCAAATAAATAAATAAATAATAATTTTCGTAAAAAATAATGTTTAATGTGGTCAACCAACCCTTAAATACATTATTCTATTTATATTTAACAAGTTGCCATACGAATTTAAAAACAATTCCTATATGATGAAACTCTCACCGATGTTAGAGTCTTGGTTTTTGGAAAGTGACCTTGTGAATTCATGTTGACAAATATGATGGTCTCCTCGATTCTGTGAAAATCTTAAAATTTATTTAAGTTCTTCTACCATATCAAGAATCTGTTCTTAACGTAGCAAAACTGTACTACTTTATTGTATCTCTCAACCTGTTCGATATTTGCTGATATCTTTAACGGGCATAAATACCCATTGTGTGAAAAATAATATTATATAATATAAAATAAAAAAAATAATAAAAAAATATTAAAGAGTGAGTAATTATTATAAAATAAATTGCTATGAGTATTCGTAGTTTATATCTCTCAATGTCAAGGGCAGGGTCACCAAACACAGACGTTATCATTTTTAGATAAAAGCATGTACACGAGCAATTATATTATGTTTCTGAGAATATTGCGTCTGTAGATCTATGTACACCGACACCCAATAAAAATAGCTTCACCCAATAAATGAAAACCATTCGATTGTCCACACATTTTATGAATTAAAAAAAAATCTGTATATATATATATATTATGCAAAATAAAAATTACTTCGACATAAAACTTAGTGTTTCTTAATTTCTCGTGGTTTATTTTAATTAATTTAATAATGAGTGTGATGCACATCGATTTGAAATAAGATTGTTGTCCCCAGTTTGCATAAGACCATTCAGCTCGTAGGCCCCAGACATGTACCAGCCAGTGGCTGAGTTGACATTGCGTCTGGGTCCTACCTAGTCATCGTGAGTTCAATTTCTCGGTTGGCCCATTGCGACACACGCAACATGGTAGTAGGTTTTTATCTAATATTGTCAGATTATTCGTAGCCTGGGAATGTTTGTCTTTCTTAAAAAAAATGTTACTATATTTGACTATTTGTTAAAAAATTTTTTTTGAATAAAGTGTCAAATTTTAATTTGAGTCGTGGAGTTACTAAACCCGCTCTGGAAATTTTTGCTAGATTTGATACATTCCCAAAAAGTGTTTGAAATAGATTGAAAGTAAAAATTAGTACATTATATGAAATTTTTTCATTAAAAATCAAAATAATAATGCATTATTATGATGCTAAAAAATCATTTAGTATTTTTTATTGATAATAATCTTAGTCTTGAGGACCTTATTTTGAAGAAAAACATAATAATCGATATTCTCGAAAATTACAATACCGGTTTCGCTGAAAATAGCACAGTTTTTTTTATTAGTGCCGTGAAGGTTTAGAAAGTAGTTTGAATGAAATTCAATATGTAAAACTGTTGCTATAACGTTTTTAAACTTGTATGAAAAACATTGAATCCGCCATGTTTTATTTAGGTCAGCCCATAGATATAACACTCCGGTTAGCCACAGATTGCATATTCAAAAGAAGAAGATTTTTTGGGTAGAATATTTTCAAAATGTAAAAGAAGGAATGGAAAGGTACCTCTTGAGAACTTTATGATTTAGATATATTTAAAAAAAAACAGACGTTTGGAGTGAAATAAAATATTCAAATGAATGTTTCTTTTTTTTGTAGATAGTTACGTTCGCTGTCAAATCAATTATAGCACCTCAATGACAAGCAAGAATTCACAACTTTATAAGTTTATTCCAAAAAAAAAATCCCGGAAAGGCCGGGTACACATCAGCTAGTATTGTATAGATGTTCATGCCAGTTACTAATAATTTATGGCATACTTAGAATTAATCGAATTGTTATTGTGTGCAATTACGTGCATTTTCCTTCGCCCCGTTCCTCCATTAACAATTCATCCTTAATTCAACAGCCTCCGCATAACGTTGACATTTTAACACCCGTAATACCACAACTCGCTATTCAAAATTCCGCACAACATCTTGACCACATGAAACCTCACCCCACTCCCCCAATTCCACCCATTCCAACATATTAACATTCGCTGTTAACGTGGTTTAATTAAAAAGTGTAATACAAGTGCATTAAAGGAAGATACCCCAGTGTCGTCGTGAAATCAGTTAGTCCATTTTTACTTTTTACCTGTCTTATGTTCATAAATCTCATTAATCGCACGCATTAAGCCTTCGCAGACGGTTATTTGAAGCAATCCCATCAATTTTATTGACGCAGTTTTTGCATAATATAATCCTGGTCATTGCGGCCAGGGCATCTCATGCACCGTACCAATAAGTAATCGATAATGATTAAAAAAATATATATTATTTTTATAAACAATAATTATTAATCTAAAACACTCATCCAAATTGAAAAAACCTTCCGAGCAAAGATAAATGTCGCCGGCAGGACAATTTACATTTACATTATAATTATTGTTCATAAAAATAATAATTGTTACCCTTTGCGCTATGCACAAAAATCTTGTCTTTAGTTTTTAAGAACTTTAGTTTATCAATTAAAAAAATATATAATTTTTGTAACGAAATAGCAGTTCAAACACGAATTCATCGCGATAATATTAAGGGGAACGGCTGCTCGGCATGTTTCATACAAAGCTTAATTTTGGATTCGATGCCAAAATACTCACCTAAAGCTAATGATTTTTTTTTTTCATAATAAAGTATAGTTAATTTCTAGTACGGATTAGAAGTAATTTATTTATTTTTGTTTTATACTAAGAAATATATGCCATTAAAGAAATTAATTTTTCGCGATTAAAAAATAAAATATCGACCCGAAAAAACGACTTAAAAAAAACTGTTTTTATATTTTTATATATGTAATCACATTTGCATATAAAATAGGATTTTTTTTTAAATACAATAAACCCGCAAATAATTTTCTAAGTTGCCTCTAAAATTATGAAAATTGATTTTTTTTTCATGACATCTTCATAATTTAAAAAAAATAATAATAAAACACTCCTCATCCGTAATAGAAATTTACTAAACCTTTAATTAAAAAAAAATATATCATTCGTTTTAGATGGGTATTTTGGCCCCAAATCATCCAAAATTAAGTTTTGTATGTAACAATTAGCGCAGCCGTTCCTCTTAAACAAACTAATGATTGCGTGCAACTATCGTGATTATACTTCATCATTTATTTTGGCTGTGCCTAGATAACATAGTCTCAAATAAATAAAAATCGATTAACCTTGACTGAGGACGCAATATTTATGATTTCTGTTAATTCTTTTATGAAAAAGTTTTTATAATTTTTTAAACAAATCATAAAGAAGTTGTTTCAATGTTCGTAACTAAACATATTTAATTTGAGGAAAACAAAGTTTCCAATCCATTTTAGTTAATATTATTTCAGTAGTTGTATTAAATAATGAAGGAGAAGCATATTGTTAAAATAGAAAAATTGTTCAGTTAGAAGACGATAAACGTAATGATCGGATCAAACAAAAAACCTAAATAGTACTTATCTCATGTCTACAATAATCAGTTTATAAGAAAATATATATCGTGATCATATCAGGATAAAGAAAAGATAAACAGTTTTCCTAAAAAGCAGAGATTGACATTGGATGTAACATCAGATTTTTTTTTAATGACTTTAAGTGTAAATTAAAGTTTAGCTGTACATTTTTTCAGAAAAAATATCACTGTGTGCAGTTGTTTCTCAAGTTTTGGATGTGAATTCGCCTAGATTTCAAATCCTAGAACTCTGACACAATCCAATGCTCCACTGGTCTATGGGGTTCGTCATGCTTTATTTAATCGGTGAATGCGATACTACAATCGATGTTATTCAAGAGTCAATGGCTGCTTCTAAAAATGCACATTTGAACGTCAATGTTTGAGATTTTTGGTACATAATGTTATATTTATCCATCGTCCAATGGAGTAACGTTGCCGACATGTATTTTGTGGTTCTTTTGCAAATAGCCTCAGGTCATGTTAGCCTCTCAAAAGCTGGGCGTACTGTACAGCGCCAGCAGATATATATTCTGTTGACCTTGTACAAATCGCAAGTGCGCCCCACTATTGAATTTGGTAGTCACCTCTGATCTGGAGCCCCAAAATACCTGCAAAAAAATTCTTGACTCTGTGCTGAAACGGATGGTCCATTTGATAGATTCCCCTATCTTAAAAAAAACGATTACAATCTTTAGAGCGCAGGCGTCAGGTGGGAATGCAGTCCTTGTTCTACCGGTATTTCAATGTAAGATGGTCTGAGGAACTAGCGTCATTAATCTCCTCAGCACCGATGCATAGACGGAAAACACGCCAAACTCGCGTCCCCATTTTGTACTCGGTCGACATTTGTCACATTTGATAACTTGTTCTTGAGTTCAACAGCCCGGCTGTGGAACGATTTGCCGGCCTCTGGGTTTCCTCCCTCATGCAACATGTGTCTCTTCAAAACCCAAGTTCACTCCTTCCTCTCCTCAAAAAACACCTCAAAGATGACAAAAGTCCCGGGGGAAGTTATTTTCCTTAGGGTCTCCTGTGTGGAGTTAATGTTTTGTCAAATTATTTGGTATCTTAACTCTATTCTATAGCTTCACCTAACATTGGGTGATGAAAATGTTAACATAGGCAATGATAAAGAAAAATACAAAAATGGTTTACTCATATTATTTGGTATCTCACTCTATTCTATAATTTCTCCTCACATTGGGTGATAAAAATATTAATATGAGCAATGATAAAGAAAAATAAACCGGGCTGTAAAAAAATTCTTACATATTATATTCATTGTCAAGGTATACTCGGAAATGACGCACTGTGAATAATACAAGACTATGACAATTCGAAAAACACCGAACTGTGATAATGAGTGTTTTATAAAACCCTTGCAAGTGGATCTGATGAAATTTTAGCTTCCCAACGGTATCATCCACTTTAGAGAAATGACACTTTGCACACTATTAAGCGGATTTATTTTTTTATTTTTTATATGAATACCACACAAGAGTCCCAAACTGCTCCCAGCCAGTGAGACTATGGCATTCCCAATTGGGGAATGTTGTGAGGCTGTAGGTATTGGGGAGGGGAAGGAGAAGGGGGAAGAGGAAGGTGGTGAAAAGGGGAAATACCTGGCTATTCAGTTCTGGTCACCAAACACGGCTAAAAGCCATTTCAAGCAACGTTTCAATTCTGAATGGTGGTCTTTCACCAGGGCGATACTGAGAGTATCTTCCACTCTGGAACGTGCGCAAATATACCATATATTATTTTTAGATGAATTAATTGTGAAACAACACAAATTAATTAAATAAAAATTACTTGCGCACGCCGGGATTTGAACCCGCGACCTTCGGATTCGTAGTCGAGAGCCTTACCCCTCGACCATGGAGGCCGTCAAATGGATATGTGGTTTTAGTATATAATTTTAAAAGTTTTAATAAAATCCTTTATTTGTGTGGGTAATAAACTTTGTTACAGTCTTAAATGGTCAAATAGCCTGTTTTTCTAATAGTTATAATTTTTTTTTTAAATGATAACTATTTTAATAAATTGTTTTTACGTATGAATTTCTCAGTCAAAGTCGTGTTCATATCTCACATTTATATGATTAGCAAGGGGTGCATAGTTCAGGGACGTACATATTAACCTCATAAGGCCATAGGATTGATAGGCCAGTGTATGGTATATACTGAAGAAGTAAACCGATAGAAGTACGTTGTGGGCGTGTTTGTGTATTATCTTGAACAGATTATCAAAATTCATTCACCTGTCTGTGACCTAGGTGTCATAAAGCCGTAATAGGCTTATTTAATTAAACTCATAAGCTTTGTAAAAAAATACTTACCTGTAGGGTGTTATGATATGTATACGGTTTACTTTAAGAAGTGATTCCCGAGCTTGTTTGGTATTTTGGTATTTTTTTCCTATTTTTTTCTCTTGTAAAAACATTAATTATGCATTGGAGAATAAGGGTCGGGTAGGGGTTGGGCGGTTCCTCGTTAAGTGACCAGGACCTGCAAACGATATTTTGTTGTTTGAATTAAAAATAATAATAATAATAGAAAATTCAACAGTGACCAAAATAAGGTCAGGAATCACAGATTAAATTTAGTCAGGTACGACCCTTAGCACCTGTATACAATACATAGGTATACATACTATAATTAGTAATTTATTACTAATTCCAAGTATACACACGAACTGGCCTTGTCTATGTGGGATTTTTTCTTGTATATGCCGACATTAAACACAGCAAAATAAAAAATAAAATAAAAATTATTCAATAGATGTATAATTATTTTGTGGCAACCTTAATAATAAAATGGATATCAAATGCTTTGTTTACACAACTGTTTAATATAAAAATATCAACATGCTTCAGAAGCGAAGCTTCCCTCATCAGGATACACAGTATACAAAAAAATAATAATGCAAGAATAGACACAATACAATTGTAACGAAAGTAGGTAGGTAATTAATTAAAAATATAAAAATAATTGGAATAATAAAAATAAATAAAATTTAATAACACAGTAATATTAGAAGAAAAAAAAACGAAATTTATTAAAATATATAAAATCAAGAAAATAAAAAGGCGTAAAAAATAAAATTATAATAGATTAAATAAAATAAAATAAAAATATGTATTAAACACTGGTGTACAAAAAGCATTTCATATTAATTATATTAATAAATAAATTATTGGTTGTTTACTGTAAATAAAAAAGGTTGCTATTGTCATGTATATATATATCATTATGGGTATAACAAAAAAAAATTAAATATTAATTCATTTGAAAACAAAATTATGCAGTTCCAATTGCTCTCTGCTTACCAGAGCCAGTAATACTATTACATCTCCGATAGTGGAATGTTGTGAGACTGAAGGGTATGGGGAGGGAAGGAGATAGGGTAGAGGAAGGTGGAGAAGTATCTATTTATTCAGATCTGGTCACCAAACAAGGCTAAAGACATTTTAAGCAACGTTTCGGTTTTGAATGGTTGTCTTTCGCCAGGGCGATACAGATAGTATAGTATTATCCTGATTATTTTACAAATCGGCATGGATCACATTTCTAGGAATTTTCTCTTAGTGGTAAGTGAACAAATAGTGTGTTTATCTCTAAACTTATTTTGCGGTTGGTTCAATAAACTAAGAGTATCTTGATAACTTTACTGATTACTTTGTTTTTTTCAATGTCATAATTACAATACAAATTTTGATACGAAATTAGTATAAATCTAGTCCCATCTTATTCTAGTACATACAGTACTGTGTGGTCCGTACACAAGGTGACACGTAGGTACCATCTGAATGAAGCATTCGTTTTAATTTCTCTTATGTTAAGTTGACAGTAATTTGATTGAACTATTTTTTTAAGTTCAAAATTTCAAAGTTAATATTCTAGTTGTGTGAAAATTTTATTCAAGTTCTATTATTATCCAAGTACTGTGAAACAACTGGCCAACGGTGTAATAATAACAGAACTCGGATATAACTTGAATATTAACATTGAAATTTTGATGAATCTTTCAAATTCTGTGAAACAACCCGCCCCTAGAAAAAGTATTTTTATTAACTTTCCTTAGACATGCTTTAGTGGAGAGTAATCTGAATGAAATATGTTCGTCATAATTTAGCTTAGTTTGTAAATGGACAGTTAGTAATCTGAATAAACTATTGTATTAAGTTTTTTTTTATTAAGTGTTTCATTAGACAGTAATCAGATATTAAGTGTTTTGGTAGACAACAATCTGAATAAACTATTGTATCAAGTTCTCGTATGTATTATTGAGTACATTAATACTAAATTCGTTGACGTGTTTTTTATTATTATGCCTGTCTCACCGGGGATATCCTGTGTCGAAACAAACAAGTTTACAAATATAAAAAAAAATTAAAAAAATCATTTACATTATTTTTAAATTAATCAGAAAAATATTCAGAAACAATTATTATTAAGTTAATGGAAATATTGAAATACAATTGGAAATACATAAGGTTAGACTTGGTGAGCTCACTGGATATTGCAAGACCTTTTGCGATTATCCATTGTTTAGTGTGTCGATTTTAAATTAACTTTAACTTTTTATTTATCTTGTTTTATCGGAGAAGTTATCAAATAATTTAGGCGCAAAGTATTCGAAGTTTCTTGGTACAAATGTTGTTATTGTTTTGCGCTTTACTAAGAATTCTTTGTGTGTTTTGAATATTTTCGTAATGTTTGTGTAATTTGTTTTTAAAGAGGTAGCGTGTTGATTTCTCTCAATAATAATTATTTTTTTCAGGTTTTTGCTTTCACAAATTTATTTTATAGAAGCCTTACAAAACTGAGTATATTCAGTTTTTTTTTTTTTTTTTTACAATTAAAGTGTTACAGTGAATAGTTTTCGAAATGAAGTATTCGTGTTTATTTCTGGTATTAAGTGTTATGGTTGGCAGTAATTTTGCTGCCATGAATCGCTGGGAGGGTAGGGTGGCAGTGGTCACTGGAGCCAGTTCTGGCATCGGTGCTGCCATTGCCAAGGCTTTTGCAGAAAAGGGGATCATTGTTGTTGGGGTTGCGAGAAGAGCACATATGATTGAGGTAAAAATTTTTTATAATTGATAATTAGTACTTCCCAACCATCTTATTCCACATCTCATCCCACTCCCCACTTCTTCCAGCCTCATAAGATATCTTACAATGGATATGCTATTGTCCCATTGGCTCTTGGCAGTTGGGAATCTTGTGCAGTAATCACAAAAAAGTATATGGAGAGACGGGCATTGTCTTTTAATTTTATAAACATTTTAAAAGATTATTGAAATATCTATAATCGTTACGTATTTCTCAACGTGGGGCGCACGCCCACGGAGAGGAGGGAGTGGGTAATGTAAATGATTTGAGTGGCAATCCGCAAGCCATTTATTATTAATTTTATAAAATCGCACTTTAAAAAAATAGATGGTAAAAACTTGCAGTTCCCTTCCTGTATCGGTCTTACTTTATTGGATACCATCATTCGTAATACGATGAAACTTGGTTTTACCATACCTTTTTTTTTATAAATTCGTATTCGGAAATTTTTTTCACTTGGCAGTATCTCTATTTAAGACTTTCATTTCGTAAAATGCATATGATGTTTTAATTAAAATTAAAGTAATACGTCAGCCACTGACTTCAGAATTACAAAGCAAAATCTACCCACACCATTTTGACGCGGAGGTAAAGGTCGCGTGACATCCATTTTGGCATTAGCCCGGGTGGCCCATTTTTTTAATAAACTCCGCCTACATTCGCACGCTGATTGCCGTCTAATAATATTTTACAGAATAACGCATTCTTTTGCATTAAAATTATGTCAAACCAGAAGTGATAGTAAGAGTAATCACACATATCGCATTATATTCCACAGGAAATCGTTATTTTACTTAGTTTCAAGGTTATTCAATATAATTCTTAATAGTTTTGTGAAACAATCTTGTCGAACCGAAATGATGAGAACGCGAAAGCATTCATGTCACCGTTTCATGCGGTAAGTAAATTAATTAACATTACTAAAAGGGTCAAACTACATAACCCAACAAATATTCTGTTCGTGTAAACAAGCCTAACTTTTTTTTTATCTATTGCTGTTTTACTTAAATTGGCGGTTTGGGTTAGTTTTGGATATTGGGGATAAATTCCAGACACTTGTAAAAAGATCAAGACAAAGACAATGTTGATCATTAGCAGATTTGTTTTTCGAAGATTAAATACTAATACTTTGCGGTGCGATGCGAGTTGTCTGCATAATGTTGGGATATATTTATTAGCAAATCACTGAAAAGGTCATGCCTCCAGGTTAACCCCTCACCCTGCTAAATTTGGTTTCTTCCCCTCACTTGTTAAAGCACCTCTGTTGATTCTCTTCGCCGTGATGTCAACATAAGCCTTGTATGAGATTATGAACAATATTTAATGGGCATAATAAGTAAAGTAAATATTTACATCAATCTATAATCAGCACCATAGTAAAGTGGTGTTATGTTGTAATGTATGATGGTAGTAGATTATTAAATTCCTCACGAGATTTTTTATAATATACCACGTATTTGCGACATATTGAAATTAAATACTTTCAGAGAACCAGAATAAGATGTTAATAATAAATAAGACAAATTATTATTTGATAAATCGACAATATTTGATGATACTCGATGATGCTCGACTATACTCGACGATACTCGATAAAAATGGTAGATTCGCATAACAGTCGTGTTGGCGAACCATGGCGACAAAAAACTATAAATAATTCCATCTGCCTTGGTATTTTCCTCCATATAAAAAACCTAGATAAAATAGTAACAACACAGAAAAAGAACATTGATTGCCTCACACATATTCTTCTAATATTAAGACTTACCTTTTAATCCGGAGATATAGATAGAGAAAACACGATGAATTTATTTAGTAGAAAAAATAAACGTTGTACTCGTAAGTTAACTTTACGAGCGCTGAACTAAAGTTTGATAAACAAGCTTTTTCTACAAGAACCGTGTTTGTACCCGCTTCGTCGATTAAAAAGCTTGCGGAGAACGAAATTAAGCGTTTCACCGCTCATAGCGTACTTTTGAAGATAAGAAAATGAGTTAATTAGACATTGACAAAAGCGAGAATGCAAGTAATTTAGTTAAAGGGGTTTGAATGCAGTTACTTGATACCTATAAATTTATGAACGCGATTTTTGCCATTTTCATGCGAATATTTGCGTATTTTTCATGTGATATTCTGGTACTTTAAAATAAGAAAGTAATACTGTACGTTCCAAATATGTCTCTGTCTATGGTTTTTACAAGCTTGTATAGCCCTAAAATTGAACTAAGCTGACTTCATATCAAAAATGTCGCGTAATGTCATTCTTTTTTCGTTTAAAAAAATATTGTATTTAATGTAACAATATGCATACATTTTTTTTTAACTTTTGTTGAAACATATCAAATATTAAAAAGGGAATATAACACCACTTTTATTACTATCATAGTTACCACCGTGTTTGCTGAAAAATAACCCGAATTTCGTTCAGTATAGGGTTCACTTCAACGAAAAATAACACAATTTTCCACAAAAAATAACGTCAAGTTTTTCGGTCTCCAAAGGAAGCAGCTAGCACCGTATACAATGCATTATTCATTTCTGATACCAACCCTGATATCAGTGGCGTGCAGTTTATAAAAGCTGAAAAGCTGTGCCTACCTTAAGAAAACGAACGATAAGAAGAGATTTTTAAAAAGGCGATAAATCTTTGGTTAAAATGTATTTTATCCATGATTTTGATAAGAAACTTGTTAACATTTTTCACACCCGAATTAAAAAAAAATACGCATAGCCTACCGTTGGTCATAGAACAATACACGTCACTGCCTGATATACGTTTAGCGTAGAACTGGCGAAGAAAGTGAGATCCCTGAGGCGAACGTGTAACCAATTACGAATGAAATTGTACATTTTTAACGCAAGGCGGAATTAAGGGTGATACATACGATTACGAGAAGGATGCTTAGAATGGCCCACCGAAGACATGGCACGATTAAGTCAACCGGGTGCTTCAAGCGGGTTATTTTAATTTTATTTTAGTAGATGTCCAAAACATAAATATATACGAATGTTTAAAAAGTACTAATAATTAATAAGTATATTTAACAACAATAATCATCCAAGTAATAGTTATACAAAAGTAAATGAAAAACGTAGAACACATAAATTGGTATACAAACATTTTTGGCACCTGTGCTGATAACACGCTGATTCGGTAGAATCATCAAACATTTATAAGATTCTCAGGTATTGAATGGTTCACATTTACTTACTCAATAAATATACCTAGTAACACTAAATTTAACTTAACGGGTGCCAAATTCGTAAAATACAAATAATAAGATTATAAACTCTCATACACTTACTTGCACATTTACTTCATAATATTATAATTTAGGTAAAAAGGTACTAATTATTTATTGGCTGTCTTTAAATAGAGGGAATCATCACATTATCTGCAAGATGAATTGATGGTAGTAACTTTTGGAAAAGTGTTTATTCGGGTCACTAAAAATGTCTACTCCATTGTTCGAGCAGTGTATAGGGTTGTAATTTCTTAATATCCACGGTAAAGGAGAGAAATATCCCGTATTTGTGTGGTAGAATTATATGGTTTAATATGTATTTTTCTATCTTACTGATTTTCTTGATTATGTGCTAATGTTAACTTGGGATAAAATAATTGGTGAATTGATCCACAAGATTTGTGTAAAAGCAATATATCGTCATGTCGAGAACTATCGGAAGAACAAAAGAGACGTTATATGTTCAAGTTAGTGCGGCGTGGCAAGTTTTATGACATTTCATCCTCTCTGCCTACTCTGAAGGGCCAGTTTTATAAACGAACTACAAAATTTCTGTTACGTATTCGTTCGCTTTTTATCTCGAATAATTGCCATTTGCCTGTCATAACTTTGATGTCACTGCTCGACAAAGAATCCTTTTCACAAATGCAAATGACATATTGTCTTTTTATTTTTATAAACAATAATTATTAGCCTGAAACACTCATCCAAATTGAAAAAACCTTCTGATTGCCAGTCAGATGCTCTACCGTTGAGCTACGTCGGCTTATCGCAAACCCGCCAAGTTAATCAATATATACTAGTGTTTCATTCAATAATTACTGTTTTTATTATATTTCACCTGTAAACAACCAACTTTATTAGTATGAGAAAGGCTTGTAACGGCTAAATCCCTCAATAGATGGCGTCGAGACAAATTATGTCTACATTTTATTGGTGAAAAATGCTTTTGACTTGTCAAATATTTATTAATTGATAAACTAAAGTTTTAAGACAAGATTTTTGTGCATAGCGCAAAGGGTAACAAATATTTTTATAAACAATAATTATTAGCCTGAAACACTCATCCAAATTGAAAAAACCTTCCGAGAAAAGATAAATGTCGCCGACAGGACTCGAACCTGCACCACTCTGATTGCCGGTCAGATGCTCTACCGTTGAGCTACGTCGGCTTATCGCAAACCCACCAAGTTAATCAATATTTTATTGTCTTTTTATCTAAAATAGCGCACGGTTTCAAATAAGTGATCGTTGGGATAACTGACAGCTGTCAAAAGACCGGAAATCTGACGAACGTTTATAAAATAGTGAAATAGGGGTGGTAGCCCAAATATTAGTAAAAAATGGTATCGAGCGTTACGAACGGATGGTTATAAAAACCGGCCTACTTTTGATAGTTTCCGGGTTATTTTGTCGTGTTTCTATCCTGTCACAAAATTTGTACAGCTGTTTTTATCTTTGATTTATTGATCAATGCTAGTATATAATGTAATCAAATCTATCAAATCAGAAAGTAAGGACCTTGGGGTCATACTGGATAATAAATTGAATTTTAATAAACATATCGACCGTATAGTAACTAAAGCATCATCTATGCTTGGTTTTGTCATCCGTGCCTGTAAACAGTTCAACGATATTAGCACTTTCAAAACACTTAACTTCTCTTATGTTCGCAGTATTTTGGAATATGCATCTCAGGTATGGAACCCAGGCTATGCACTACATTAAAACAGAATTGAAAGAGTCCAAAATAGATTTTTAAGGTTCCTAAACTTCCGCTCTTTTAGATCTCATGTTAGCAATGAAGACTCCGCACAGTTCTTTAATTTACAGACATTAACCTGCCGAAGAAATATAGTTGATTCCGTAATGTTATTTAAAATCGCACGCAACCTAGTTGATAGCCCTGATCTTCTCAAACGCCTATTATTTCGTATCCCAAATCGCAACACCAGACAGCCACTTACTTTTTATATCCCTCATTGTAAAACCAATTCCAAACAAAACTCATTTATCTACAGATCTACACACTCGTTTAACTTAAATTATTACCATATTGACATTTTTAACTCAACTACACGTGATATTAAATTAAAATCCATAATGTGACCACTCTCAAGCTAGTTAACTTAAACCATCTTTTTACCTTTATCCCACTCCTATGTTCCCATCCACCCTCCCCTCCCCCGATTGACATTGTTTAAGCTAATTGATGAAAAACTGTACATTGTCACACTTTACTCATAGTATTTATCATCAGCAGAGAAAAATTTATAATTGGCATAATTTTTTGTTTATATTGTTATGTATATGAAAATTATGGATTTGCTGTTAATTTTCCCAAAAAAAAGTGAATAAATAAATAAGTAATTGTAATTTTTATCTTCTAAAATGCTAACCTATTCCTGCAAACATTTCACTAACATTCTCTACTTGACACTGGCTAGAACACTCCTTTGGGGTGAAAATCCCCTATATCATAATTTGCCATATAGCTGTCAAGCAATAATAAGACAAGACGCCATCTTCTTTATTTCATATTTTTCAAAGCTTTTGCTAAATATCGAGTTAAATACTTTCCTAAACTGTGGCATTGCATAGATACTGACTAAAAGGTTATGACACCTAACTCTTATTATTTACAGGAGTACGCTAAGTCATCAAGCGGAATTATCTACGCTAGACAATGCGATTTGACTGACGAGAAACAGGTCGCCGAATTATTCAAATGGATTAGCAACAGCGACCTAGGCGGAGTAGACATTCTAGTGAACAATGCCGGGATCTGCAAAAATTCCTCGCTCGTTGGTAAGTCACTGAATTACTGCGAAATTAATAACATAATGGATTTAGCTAAGAATGAAAGCTCCCGCTATTTCCCACACAAATAATATATAATATGTGAGGGATCAAATGTTTGGACAATGCCAGCAAACGAAAGAGAATGGGACCAACTTAAGAAAACAAGAAATTGGCTTATCCCTTATTATTGGAAGTTAAAGTGATATTATTACAGTGTTAAAGGAACGTGGGCTAACTCAAAGGATAGTTTATACAGAGATTTAAAATTTTGTGTAGAGTAAACACAATGTCCCTTTAACTTCACTGAAGTACTCGTATACCTACTATTTTAACCATACCATATAGGTAACACTAGGGTCTTATTGAACTCACATGCATAAAAAAGGTTTTTTTTTTAAGTTTGTCTAAAACAGTCAACCCTCTGCAAACGTGTTTTATTGTAAACTATTTATATGTAGAGTGGGAAATTTTCGGCATTTTTTTTCTTCTTTTCTATCAAATATTCAGAGAGCAAAAAATACGTAGAGGTGCCCTAAAGTACTATTTCGACGACTGGAGACAATAGTCACGTGACACCCATGTTGACATCAGAGCGGTTCGGGCGTTTCTTGAATGAACTACGTCATAGCAATTGTTGTATAACATGCACGGAAAACATAGCCGTTTTAATTTTTTTATTTTGCGATAACGACGCAAGAGTCCGGAATGTCCAAGGGGGACTACAACCACAACATTTCCTAATATTGGGAGAGGGGAACGGGAAGTACCTGACTAGTCATAGATACTAAATATATCTAAAGCCATTTCAAGCAACATGCCATATGTGACTGAAGGCAGAGGTGACAAGTACTTTGATATACAGAACTGGTCACCAAACACGGCTTAAGCCATTTCAATTAATCAGGGCGATACTTAGAATATATATTACTCTAGAGCTAGGTGCAAATAATGTACCTGCCATGTATTATTTTAATTAAACTATGTGTGATTCGCATAAATAATTTAAAATTAAGAGGCGACAGATTTTGACCACGCGATCTATGGGTTATATATTTCAGATATTGCTTGGTTGGTGTATGATCCTGCACCGAGAGCTTCGTTGTAATATAAATGGTAAACTTTCTGTAGCGTCGTTTTCTGATACAATCACCTCAAGGGGCTCTACATTTTATTAGCGTTGTCTACGTCAGGAGTCCTCAATCTGGCCCAAGGTTCTAAATATTGGACTTTATGGATGGATTGAATAAAATCAAAAATCGTTGACGCAAATTGGTTTGATTTTTATATTGTAAAAAAAAAAAAAGAGTTACCGGAAACCAAAATGCCGTCTACATTTTTTTATTCCAAATAAGCTGTCGGGTACGTTCTGATACAACCTGTTTACCTTTTAACGCGATATTTTTCTACATTGATGTGGATGCGGAAGACAGTAAAAAATAATTGTTTCCTTAAAAACTATACTTACGAGTATTTGATTAAATAGCAATATTATATTATGTAGATAGAAATAAGTCAGACATGTTTTTATTGCAGACGGCGCACCGATGGCTTGGAAAACAATGCTGGATCTCAACGTATTAGCCCTTAGCATGACAACGAAGGAGGCTTTGGATTCCATGAGGCAAAGAGAGTACGGACACATCTTTAACATAAATAGGTATAAATCAATACCATTTTTACTCTCGAACTCTTGTTTTGAATTTGAGTTATTAATCCCTTAAGAGCAACGGCTGCGTGGCCTGTTTCATAAATAATTAAATTTTGGAGTTGAGGCCAAAATACGTACTTGAACCTAATGCTATTTCTTTTAATAAAGAGGTATAGCAAATATCTAGTACGGATTAGAAGTATTTAAACATTTTATTTGGACTTGCAAAATAAAGGCCATTAAAGAAATCGAATTTTCGCGATTTCAGAGGCGACTTAAGCAATTATTTGGAGTGAATTAAAAAAAAAAAGATTTACCTCGTCAACTATGGAAATATAATGAAATATAAAATTTCAAAAAGTGTTAAAATAAGCATTACGATTTTTTTTATTTAATTTTACAAAAGAAAGAAATACAATGCAAAGAAGTCCCGATAAACTACTTTTTTGTAGTTTGTCTAAAGGGAACTTGTTATTTAGCTAACTTTTAATTTACAGACAAGGTGACAAAATATAAATAATAAAAACATTTAAAAAAAATAGTATATGTAAACATAAAAAAATGTAACAAACTTAAAACATAAATATTTCTCAAGAATCTTACTCAAATTTTTTTTTACAAAAATATATTAAAAAAATAAAAAACATAAAGCGATAAATCATAAATGAGATAATATTTCCTTATTTCTAATACAATTGGCTTCTTTCTGCCAGCCAAGTTTTAAATGTGTTTATTAATGGTTTAGTTTTAATACAGTTTTTATTTTATTTCAGCGGGTAACATATTTATGAATATGACGAACATAAATTTATATGATGTTATATATATATATATATATATATATATATATATATATATATGATGAACATAAATTAAAATTAATAACGATAAATAATAATTTTCGTTGGAACACAAATTTACTGTACACAATCAAAAACATCGACCCGAAAAAACGTTTTTTTTTTTAAATATGTCTTTTCTATTGTTTTTTTTTTATATAATCATATTTAAATAGTAAATATGACAATTTTTTTTATTACCTATCAAATAATTTTCAATGTTGCCTCCAAAATCATGAAAATTTAATTACATTTTAATGTTTAATCATTGAAGAAGATAATATTAATATAACCTTAATGAAACATGAAACCGAAAAAAAAATATATAAAAAGATATCAGTCGTATCTTGGATTAAAAAATAGAGGATGATATTGAGAAAGTCTTGAATTTGAAATATGATTCCGATGAAGATGACTAAAATGATAATTGAAATGGTCTGATTAGCTATGTTGGTAAAGCAGTTGTCCCGGAAAGACAGAGGTCCTGGGTTCGAGTCCCAGATGCGACTGATATCTTTTTATTTTCTGTTGTTTTTTTCGGTTTCATGTTTCATTTAGGTTATGTTAATAATATCTTCTTCAATGATTAAATACAATGAGGTTTTTAAACTCCAATAAAAATAATTAAATTAAATAAAATTACAATTTAACGGCCTATATTTCATTATTTAAAACAAAAATAAATAAAACACTTATAATCCGTACTAGATATTTATTATACCTTTAATTTAAAAAAAAGATCATTCATTTTGGGTCGATATTTTGGCCACAAATCTAAAATTAAGTTTTGTATGAAACAGGGCGCGCAGCCGTTCCCCTTAAAGATCCTCCAAAAATGATTGGTCTCTTCAGCTCCAATACAGCCTGGTAATACGCTCAATTCGTACTCAACATTTGTAAAGGGCTGGCATTTGAAATGTCAGAACGGGTCGTTTTTATGGCGACCGGATAATTCAATACACGTATGAATCGGCACACTAAAAAGTGGTTTAAATTCATTAAAAGTTGAAAAAAAACTAGTCCCTAAACCTAATCTAACCTACCTAATTAATTATTTTTTTTATTATTAAAAAAAAAAGATTAATTTGTTTTGGTTATATTAGATTTTCGGGTAAGTTTTTATTCGTTCTTTTAATGTACCAGATAATAGACATCACTTTTAAAAAGTGTGCTGAATTGATCATTCACAAATAAAGTATAATTCAGGAAATATAGCGGTACCTACGAATTGAGTCAATAATTTTGAATAACCCTGTATTATATGGGAAGAAAGAGATGGCACGGTCAAGCAAATATGATGTTTTAAGTATCGGGTTATGTTATATTTATAAATACATCTCGGTGGCTTGAGATGTGCTATCACATTATGCATTATTAACATCTCTAAGTGCTATTACGTCTCTCTGCAATCTACATCTCTTTTCCCTAGGGTCATTTTCAAAGTTGCTTGCCAAGCTCAGAACTTCACCGACTGGTCCACATTGACTATTTCAGTGAGAGTAATCAAAGTTAGGAAGCCCCAAGTAATACCGAACTGTTTGTCACATTACGTGGTAGTTACTGATTCCTGGAGCAAGTTACTAACAGTGTGTCCATTCCAAGTGTTGCAGGTCACACAGTTCCCAGGTTGGAAGGGTTCCACGTGGGAATGTACAGCGCGAGCAAGTTCGCGGTCAGAGCTCTTACTGACGCTCTGAGGATAGAGCTCGCCGAAATGAAGAGCCCCATCAAAGTTACAGTGAGTGAAATTATTTTGATAGAGTTATTATTAAAATTAAGTAATTAAAGCGCAATGCTTCACTCTGACATTAATTACGAAAATAGAAAGATACAGAAAAAAAAGATTTGGTTGTGATCGAGACTCGAACTCGGCACCTCTTATCTATCCGGGAGTACAATTCTACCCATAGAATGGCGTCGAGACAAATTATGTCTACATTTTATTGGTGAAAAATGCTTTGACTTGAAAAAAAAAAAGCTTTAGTTTATCGATTAACAAAAGATTTGAAATTATAAAACCTAGTTATTTAATCAAAGAAACGGAGCTTTAATAAATAAGCGGGCATTGGAATTTTACTATGCGTTCTACGAGCCATATGGAGAATACTTGATGTTTCCAAATACGAGTACTTGCCGTATTTGTATTGCCTATCGCTATAGTCAAGAAACGAGTGCCGCACCTTAGTGGTGGATTGGGCAGGCGCCCGATCGTAAAAGGGCCTATTCCAAGGCACGTTACAATAGTAGGAAATGTAAAGAAACCTTCAATTTTTTATTATTTTTATTATTTTATTGAAGATTAAAAACATAATTGTAATATTTACTCATTGGCGAAGATAATATTAACATAACCTAAATGAAACATGAAACCGAAAAAAACAACAGAAAATAAAAAGATATCAGTCGCATCTGGGACACGAACCCAGAACCACTGTCTTTCCGGGACAACCGCCTTACCAACTTAGCTAATGAGACCACTTCAATTTATGTCATCTTCATCGATATCATATTTCAAATTCAAGACTTTGTCAATATCATCCTCTATTTTTAATCCCGTATTATTGATGTAATAAAAATATGTCAGTCCTAGACGAGACTGATATAATTTTATTTTCTGTTGTTTTTTTCATGTTTCATTTAGGTTTTGTTAATATTATCTTCTTCGATGATTAAAGAAACCTTTTCACAGACGTCGTATTAGCGCTTTACAATTCGTCGTCCACAACACAAAGAGGCGTATCTCATAATTAGCAAATTTCCAGGAGAGCCGTAAAACAGTTTTATTTTGCAGGATCATTACACATTTGAATGCATGTTTCGCTAATGGGGTTTTAATTAAACGCGTTTCTTCACCGTATTAATGAAACATTAAATGAAAAGTGTATAAATCCGGCCAAAAAAAAAACAGTGAGTTAGTTCTCCTGGAAAGTTGCTAAATCTGAGATACGCCTATTTGTGTTGTGGGCGAAGAATTATTCATATTGTGGATGAACGAAATGTTTGATTTATATCTCTAAGGAAAATGATTGATCTAGTAAGGGAAGCTCAAAAAAAGATTGTCGAAAAACTCACGTTTGTAGGTGTAAGACTGGAGGTCAATACTCGTCCACACCTGCAATACAATCTATTTGACAGTGTATGGATAAATACGTACCATTTTAAAAGCGGTATATTGTTGTGGTTTATTTATTAGTTTACAGATAAGGAAAAAAAGTTTCCTTTCTGGGGTACCCCATTCCAGAGCCACATTGTAGGTGTATGATGGTGACATTGTAGGTGTATGTTTTTAATATAAAAAATCAATTTAGTTAGTACAACAGCATTCAGTGTCTTGATTACGCATCACAGCATAACCTGTATGCATCGTGGCTGATTGAAATTTGATCATCCGCTGAAACGGGCCGAGAATCTGCGTTTAACGAGGATCGTTGATTTGATTGTCAATCAAACGTGACGGAGGTTGAAACAATCTAACCTAAGTGTTTATAAATGAAGCAGGTAGTTACTTACTCATAATCATTCTTACGAACAACAAGAAATGTGTATTCGATTATAACGTAACTGTGGCATTAACTTAATAATACGTCGAAGGTACAATGTTTAGATAAATATACGGCTGCAGATATGACTAGCTGTTTCCCAAATTCCAAGTCCAATATAATATTATAATGTTGCTCTCACGCCATCTATTGAGATTCCCAAATGGTTTGTTTGAAACACTTGACAGAGCATAAGCCCGGGCTCCGTGTACACAGAGATGCTTCGTGACTTAGGCCGGTCCTGGGAGGGGGCGGCAGAGGGGGCGGACGAGATGGGGCCTGCTCCTCTAGGCTTCTTGGAGGAGGAGGACGTGGTGGACGCCGTGCTCTATGCACTTGGAACTCGGCCCAGAGTGCAGGTGAATATAATTGACATTTAAAAATATCATGACATTTAAATTTTTATATGATATTTATGATTTTTCATGTCAGTTATCATTTTTCATGACATTTATCATTTTCCATCGCTCACATCATTTTTCATGACACCATATTTATAACACGATTTTTTTATGAGAAATAACATACTTCTAACATTTATTATTTTATCATGACACTTATCATTTTCATATTTCATGACATTTATCATTTTTTCAAATATTATAATTTTTCAAGACATTTATTGTCTTTCATGAGAATTATCGTTTTTCGTGACTTCAATCACTTATTACATATAATATTAAGGAATTATCGTAATCAAATAATAATGATAAGTTACTTACTTTTGCTAAAAATAACCTAATGGCTCAATAAAAAACCCAAATATTTTTACCATTATTGGTTTTTTTTTTTAATTTCGAATAATGGTATTTACCTAAAAAAAATGTCTTACCCGTACATAGCAAAAAACATTTTCGAACAAATTATAAATCGGTCGGTTCCTACATACAAAACAAAAGTAATGAATTAAAAAAAAAAATCAAACACTCGCTTGCTTGGAATTACAAAACACAACCAACACATATTAAATATTACAATAATAACCAAATTATCGAATCTTTATTTACTAGTCTTCGCATTGCGATATTTCTTTTAGTTATGTTACGTAACTTCATTGTTGAAAATGACGATGCGTAAATTATTAATTAATTCTTGAAGACAGGATCAACAGAAAATAAAAATATAACAGTTGCAACTGAGCCATAAATACAGATCCTCTAGTCTTATGAGACCAACGTCTTTTCCAATTGAGCTGTTGGGACCTAATTACATTCTGTCATTTTTGTCAATGTCGCGTTCCCAATTTGATTTAATAACATTATTCTTAAATAATTCCCTTTTTTCCTGCCATCTTTTGTTAAAATTGCAAAGCTCAAATCAGATAGTGTCTCGGATACACCAATCCGATTTTATAAACATTTTTTTTACTGATGTATATTTTCAGAGTTGTTTATATGAGGTTTATAAGCTTCCATAAATTATTCCTCATAACCAAATGAATATATTTTTTTATATATACATGTATTTTATTTTTATTATTATTATTATTATTACATACATTTTTTTTATATGTAATGAAAATTATATTTAATAATGTTCTTATTAAGTTCTGCAAAGAATTTTAGTTTTATTATTGTGACAACTTGAACGCTGAAACGGCTTGTCACAATAATAAAAACATTATTAAATTTGATTTACATTAAATTTATAAAACAATAAAATGGAGTTCTACGAATTAAACACAAAAACAATAAATAAAATTAATTCCAATTTCTTGTTATTTCTACTGGTACGATACACTATTTATGGGTACAATATTTGTAAATAAAAATTGTTAATCATTAAAAAAAAATTAATATCATTTTCTCTTTTTGCTTTCAGGTCCATGAAATTTTAGTACAAGCTATGGGACATTGAAGTAAAATATATATAAATTATTAATTTTAAAAGGTCTCATTAAAGCGGCTAGTATTTTTTTTATATATATCTGGTATTCCTAAAATCAAATTTGTGTTTTTTAAATTTGTTATTCACGTGATCAAAAATGTGCTTTACCAAATTTTTTTAATCAACAGGCTGATCATTATTGTCTTGTTAAATTGTAATGCTACTTGTTAATTGATTTAGAGAATAATCTCGTCACACAGTGGTTAATATACTTGACACTTCTTGAGGATTTTCCCGATGTTCCTAATTCGATGCTCCAAATGTTAATGTACTCTTAAGTAAAATTATAATACGTAGATATGTGTACATGTCATCTGCATTATTTATTTTCATAAATCACTTTAATAAAAGCATTGCAATAAATAAAAGTTGTAATTTGTTTTATTTATTTTTTTTACTATTTTATTGGAGCAAAGTCATTTCTTGTTTCAAGAATTAAAGATGGTATATAAAAAGTTTAAAAAATCGTTGAAGGTATTTGAACAAAATCAAATTTAATCCGATTTAACACCTTGTTAATTTTCAGTAATGACCTAAACATTATTTGTACAAATGTACAGGTGCCTACCTATGCTTTTCGTTATATAAACCAATTTATTGATCTGTCACCAAATTTATGTCATATCTGTTAATCTAATATTATATGAGAGGACCGTAAATAATGGATGTCACCAGGGGGCTTATTCCTTATCCTTTTCCTTAGCCTTAGACGCTTTGCTTAACTGCGATACCGATTACATGTCAATGACAATACATTTTTAAAGGAGGCTATGGATTAATTATCACAGTATTATTAAAAATTATGGGTTCATCACACATACTAAATAATAATAATAATAATCGGACCATTTCTATAGCGCCGCTTTTGTGAAAAATCATCTCAGGGGAGCTGTACAAATATTACTTCCTATTCTTATATTATTCTTATATTACGTCTATTCTACGAATTTATTATTATTTTTAATTTTTTTTTTTCATTTATTTTCTCTTTTTGGACAGGCTATCATTAGACATTATTTATAGACCATATAAAGAGATGCAGTTAAATTATCAAAACTAAATTTAATGTTTAATTGAAAAAAAAAGAAGCTAACTGTATTTATTCCTTACGATATATTGCAAGACGCTAATACAAATGATAGAGTGATTGTTTCCATTATATTCAAGAATGTATTTAAGCTAAGACAAAGAATTATTATCCATATTTTTTAGGATAAATAACACTAAACGCGTATAGTGTATTATAATTTCTAGAATTTAAATCAATTTTATCTGACGCATTGGGATTTTGATATAGGTACTTAACAAACATCGCACTTTCGTAAATTAAGTTAATTTAATATCATTTTTATGCGACAAATGACTCTAATAATGTTTAAAATTAATACTCTCCTTTTATGTAGTTTTTTTGTTCGTTAAATATCGATATTTTTATGAATGTCATTCTCTGAATGACAGCTGTCATCCGAGAGAACCAGAACCGCAGTTAAGCAAAAAGTCTTTAAACCTCATAGTATTCAGAATTTTTATTGTAAATCATTATTTTTTTTAAAAGATTAAAGTCGTCACAATGTCGATTAAACGCAGTTTGAAAAGGGCCTTAAACGCCGAAACAATAATTAAAACCAAAAATTCTTGCAGAACTTAATAATAACATTATTAAAATTGATTTTCATCATATTTAAAAAATAAAAAAAATAAACAAAAAAATAAACAAATAAAATAAATGAAAAAAAAGGTCTTTAAGCCTAAGGAAAAGCATACGGAATTATTTATTAAAAAGAACCAGACTAGGCCTTCAGCTATATTGATAACTTAAATACATTAAATGCCAGTAGATGTAGAATGGTAGAATACAACAAAAAAATGATTTCACTTATACATGAAAGTAATCTTTATTCTTGCCACTTATCAGGTAAATAAATTGTATGCAAATAAAGTGCATACAACATCTGCACACAGCTCCTAATAGAAGCAATATCCGCTACGAACAACGATACTATCGAAAGCGAATGAACCGCGTATTGCTTAGAAAAAAAAATTGCTTATAAAATTTGCCACGTATTCAAAAGGTTGCCAAACTATAACCACGAAAATATCGCGATACTATTCTGAATATACTTTTTGATATGGTGGCTAAATGGCTTAATAATTATTCACTGGAGCTGGAAATTTCACATGACACAGATCATGAACGTTATTCCTGTTACTGCTTTTAGCCTTAGCCCAATGACATCACCAAGCATCTGACTGGAATACGAATTGCCATAATATGTATATGAACTTTTAGTCCGAACGTGATTTTTTAATATTTTTTATTATGATAAAAATAGGTTGAAATAGAGTACCTAAAGATTGTGTTTAGGGTAAATGCAGTAACTCACAAAATCAAAATTGTGTTTACAATTAGTGCAGTAACTCACAAAATGAAAAATGCGCTTAGGATAAACCCAGTAACTCACAAAATCAAAATTGTGTTTATGATAAATGCAGTAACTCACAAAATCAAAATTTTTCAAGAGCGATTTTTTCATAATAATATTAAACAAGAAAAAAACTAAAAAGGTTATTTTTTTATCTACATAATATACAAGGACAAGTGAGGGCTGACAATTTAGAAACCTTGTTACTTGCCAAATTACCTCGCGATTCTATAAAATAGTAGCTTACCCCCTTCTTATATATCAGAAGACGAAACTGCTGTCATGCGTAATAATAATAATAACCTAGCACAACTTTTTTTATAAATAAAACCTTTAAGTATATTTTTTAATCATTAAGATAAAATTAACAACTCCGGAATGAAACATGAAACCGAAAAAACACAGAAATGAAAAAGAAAATGGCAGAATCTGGGACTCAAACCCAGAATCTCATGGTCTATCCAGGACCTTAAGGTCAAAAGTTACCTTTTTCTTTTATGTTTCTTTTCGGTTTCATGTTTCATTCTAGACTTGTTAATATTATCTTCAATGATTAAAACATATATTACAATGAGGTTTATAAACTTCAATAAGTTATTCCAAAGAATTAATTAAATGATGGTAGATATTACATACTAAATTTTAAGAAAAAAAAGTATTTAAGTTCATATTTCATGTTTTTTTTTAATGAATTCTATGTAAAAACAACAATGAATGATGAGAAAATTAAAAAAAAAAAAACTTATGATTCAGTTTTTTCTAGAACAGTTTTGATAATTTTAAACTCTAAATGATTCGTTTTAACATGTTATTTCAATGACCCTTTAATTGTTTGGCTAGGAACTGCAATCCCTTCAACTCCACATAGTCGATATATCTTTTGATTCGGTTGCTTTCCTTTTTTTATTTTAAAAACTGAATTTTACGTGTAAAAAAAAACTGTTAAAACACAGAACTGTTACAATGGCGACTTATGGCGGTATGAGGCTAGTTAGCAATTTCACTCCGTTAACAGATCGTACATTTTAGGTAGTAGGTGGTTTACTACCATTTTCCTTGTCGTAAAATGAAATATAATTATTAATTGAGAACAGGTTTTTATTTTTTTGATATGCAGGTTGAGTTGTTTTTCGTATTTCTGTATTTTTATTAAGAATTTTTGTGGCCTGATTCACTTTTCTAGTGTGTTTGTTGGGTGGTCAAGATTACAATTATGTAAAAAAGTAATTTTCCCAAAACTTGAGAATTACCGCCTTTTTCCTCAACACAGTCGGTATTATCAAACTTTATACCATTTTTTAGATTTCGTTCGGACAAAACGCTCGCATTAAAAGCCAAGATCATTATTTACAAAACTACTGATTTATGTTTGAACTATGATGTCACCCAAGGCGTTTAGCAGGATTTAAAAATAATGTTTTCTATGATCTAACGAAATGATAAAATCAAACGTTTGTGTGTTTGTAAAGTAAATCGGAATTCGATAAATTGTTTTTATTTCTTGCTGCTTGGTATTTACGTAACGAGAGGAATTATTTATTTATACCGAGAAAAAACGTGAGCTTGATGAAATTGTACAGATTGTTTTTACCAAAGCAATAAAAGGCATTTTTGTTATTTCCGTTATAACGTAATATTATGATTATATTAATAACACTTTGTAAAACAAAGATACATATTTATAACAAAATTCTTGTGGTGCAATGTCCTCCAGAGAGGGGGCAACTATCCCGGTCCAGTTACTACAGTTCTTAAACCAGATCGATTACTTGCTTTCTTCTGATGGAACTTTTGTCCACCAAAATCAACTTTGATAGTTCAGTAGAGAGATGAGACATAGATATTTTAGAGTTTCAAAGATGAAAACATTAAAATTGTATTTGGACTGTTTTCTTATGTTGAATACAAAGCTAAATCAACAGATTTTGTAATCGTAAAAATAATATATTCATTTTTGAATCGGTTTTTAACTAAGCATTTTCATTTAAAAATACCCCTAATACCCGGAAAATCAAAATTTAACCAATTTATCTGAGCAGCTAAAAAATATATGAGGTATGCGATTTTCTTAAAAAAATTCCCGTTTTACGGTAGAAATATCTTTATATTATGTTTTAAAAAATCTGATTATGCAATTTCTAAAAAAGTCTTTGTCTAGACGCTTTTAAATGAGTTTGAAAACAAAATAGTTTTTGCACTATTATATGTGGGGGTTAGGACAATATGAAAACTAAATTAAACTTGTTCTCATTATGTCACATTTTAACATTTAAAATAATGTACTGTAACAGTTGAATGCCCTTCTTAAAGTTACTCTACCGCTTTGTTAAATGCACGCTGTACCCTAAACTAGTTGAATATTGCAAATAGAGTGGTTTTTAACAAAATTCATTAAACTTGCAGCCCGAGATCTTACGTGGTGTATCCGTTGCCGCATTTTTACGATGACGACGAAGGAAATGATCCATTCAGCCGTGCTTGTAAAATAAAGCTGAAACTAGGTTATTTTGTAAGCGCGGGATTCTAATACAGGCCTGGTACAGATTACAGTCTTGGGCCGAGCGCGCGCCGTAAGAGATTTTGTTTAATGCATGCACTCACGTTCAGAAAATAGCTCCGAAAAACCGCTAAAGGTGTTCAGTGTCTGACAACTGAGCGCAGTGAGTTAACGTGCCTTATATTTCCAACGTAAGCCGAGGTCATAAAGGCAGCACGCTCAACATTTATCTAAACGTGTTACATTAAGACAAAAGGGGTTTTAAGGGGTCTTTTTCCACTGAAATTAATGAGACTTGCGAATCGGGGTTTTAAGAAGTGAATTCAGTAACTAAATTAGAGCAAAGTTAATAAAAAAGCAAAATATAACAAGAGTTCGTTAAACAAGTTTAGGTACTTTGTTTTGTTCTTGTGAAAACTGTATCTTTGGTGTGAAGGAGTTGAAATTTTGTTGTTGTTTGGAGGTTGATTGAAGGGTTATTGATGGCACCAGGGATGGACCGATGGGCAGGAAAGGTGGCTGTAGTCACAGGAGCTAGTACTGGAATAGGGGCTGCTACTGCTCTAGCCCTTGCGGATCAAGGGATGAAAGTTGTGGGGTTAGCGAGAAGACATCATAAAATTCAGGTAATATATTCTACCCCCTTTTTATTATTTTCAAAACCCTTCTCCACACGTATGTGTACGTATTTATGACGTGTGTATGCTTTATGGTATGTATAGAATTGAGCTAACACTCATACATATTGGAAAAATAATTAATAATTAATATTATTTAAGAATCTTACCATCTTAAAATGACGTTATTTTACATCAGACCGATTACAATCACGTGAAATTTATGCTAATGTAAGCTAGATGTTCAACATGTTTGGTGTGGCATTGTATCCACAACTACAAGACCGTTAATTTACATCTATTTGTGTTTTCTCCTTCTACTTTATTTATCAATTTACCTTATTCAAATTCCAGCTTGTCTACAGACGCACAGCCAAACTAGGACAATTTCCGTTTTAATCTAGATAACATTATTAACATTTAAAAAATACATTGATGAGAGTGTTTATATATTTATAGTCTTTATATCCAGTTATATAATACCCGTACACGTCTTTTACATTCATCAGCATTTTCATTTACTTCTAGTTATGACTACCACAATATTTATTACGTTATCTCTATATAGAAAAATTAATGTTTGTCTGTGTGTCCTTGATTTTCTCGAAAATTACTAGACCAGTTTCTATGGAAATAGCACAGTGTGTTCTTATTAGTGACGGAAAGATTTAGAAAGTGGTTTGAATGAAATGCAAAATTTGAAAACGTTTTATTATTAGTATGAAAAACATTGAACCCGCCATGTTGTATCGAGATTAGCCCATAGTTGTACCACTCTGGTTATCCACAGATTACATATTCCAAGGAAGGTTTGTTTGGGTAGAATATTTTCAAAATGGAAAACACAAGTAAGAACTTTATTATTTAGATACATTTTGAAAAAATAAATATTTGGAATGGTATAAAATTTTCAAATGAATGAATAGTTACTTTCGCTGTCAAATCAATTATCGCACCCAAATAACAGGTAAGAATTCACAACTTCATAACTTTATTAAAAAAAAACCGAGAAGGCCGGTTACACGTCAGCTGGTATTTTATAAAAAAAAAAGATCAGATTGACATTCATATTATGAGACTATGAGAACTCAAACAAATAGATGAATTAATATTTAAACACAATTTATGCGTATAGAATATATTTATGCTATTATTTTAATTATGTTATTAATACGGGAAATAATCAAATAAAAATTTAACCCTTTGTTCCAAAATCAGAAATGGAATTATATGGATAAAAAATAGATTTCTAACATATTTTTTTTTAGTTAAAAGCAGGGACTGTTTGTAATAAATGTAGCATGAAACCTTATTTGAAATGTTGTTGAACTAGTATATGTCGTGTTCGATCCTTAGTTAGTAACGCTATGTCCATACTGCTAGAATATAACAGAGATTTATAGCTGATGTTATGTATACAATACTCAGAAATACCCGAACCCAGTGGGATTATGGCGAGGTCAATATTGGGGAGTGTTGTAGGCGGAAGGAATTGTCGGAGGAGAAGGAGGGGGGGAGAGGAAGATTGGGAAGTTCCCGACTATTTGGATTGTTGCAAAACACAGCGAAAAGAATTTCAAGCAATGTGGCAAGCAATTCTGAATAGTGGCTCTCACCAGGTCGATAATACCGAGAGTTGGTAAATGCACTTTAGCTGTATTTAGTGACTTGAAGGCCTATTCTGATTCTATTAAATGATTTTTTTTATCGCTTTCCTTAATCTTAAATAGTTCTTTCTCAATTGCGGAATTCTGGAGAGACAAGGTTTTGAACCAACACTTTTAAAAACAATTTCATCACATTATACATAATGCATTTTAATCTATTTTAATTTTATTTTTAAATAGCTTAAATACGCCCATTAACGAAGATTTATGTTTTGTAAAAAGGTACCCGCCTCACTAGATAGTAATGATCTTTTTATTCTGTCACTAATTCTAAAAATGAAGTTTGCCGTCGTGGTATATCTATGCTGCCGAGTATCGTTGTGTATTGTTTTGTAACAATATATACATAACATTTTATTATTTATTATTGTAAAAATTATTCTAATATTGTTTTGTAATAAAAATTATAAATAAATACATAAAATAAACGTCTTTTTTTTTCAATATGGCTGACTGCATATTGTAAAACCCAAACAACTACGCTGAACTAAAAACCTGGTGATCATTACTGGATATATTTATAATACTTGGGAAAAAATGCTTAATAGTGGACTTATTAGTGTTGAGGTTTAAGTCGGTCTCTCTGCTGAGTTGTTAAATAATTAATTTGAGTTAGTACTGATGGAACAAGAACAACTGGCCAACGTTCTCACGTAATTGTGTCAGGGGAACGTTTTGGCAATCCCAAAAAAGCGACGAATTATTGATATTTGAATGGATCAAGGTTTCATTTGCTTTTTGGACTTCATTGAAATCGGTGTCACTGAGACAACGCTTGTTAAGCGCCGTGAATGGTTGCAAATGGATGCACATTTTTAATTAATGTGCAGAGCGTTGCGGCAAAGTGAATAAAATTATTGTTAATTTATTGTGAGTTTTAGCGATGATGCTATCGTATAATTTATTCGTGAATCGAAATAGCTGAGAACACAGGCGAAAAACGCCGTTCATTGGAAAGGCGTAACCTGTTGAAAAATGCGAAAAACCAAACGAAATACTCGTTTGTACCATAATAAATTATTACCGAATATTAACGTAAAATTTATTTCGTCTTTCGGTAGGTATGATATATAATACATTTATGCATATGTGTGGGTTTAATGGCGATGTTTGAATGTTTATTCTTACATTTGTGTGTCAACATAATACTTTGTAATGTGATTATCTCACGGGAGTCACAACTGCCCAGAGTTGAAGTACTGCCACACTAGCGCCTCTAGCGGCCCACGTTGTAGTACTGTATTGCGGCAAATAATTGAATTTACATAGTAATTTATACGAATTTAAACAAAATATTGATGATTATATTAGAATTTCGGTAAATAATGTTAAGGTTGGATTTATGTTAGATATTAAGATTAAAGAAAATTTGCTCGATGTTTGCAAAACGGTTATATTTAAATGTCCTCATTAAAGAATGTGAAGTATACAAATTAGAAATGAATGATTATTGATTATTCCCTCTCTAAACCAGAGACAGAGCGGTGAGGCTGTTAAACTGTCAAAAACTGTACAAAAACGGAAATTAGATGTATATTATGTACGAGAAAAAATAACAGTAAAGTCATGTAAGTTTCCTATATTTTTAAAAAATGAATTATCGATTTTTGAAATTGATTTACATAAAACAGAATATATTTTATGTAATATCCATTAAAATGTTTAAAAGAGAACCAACCCGTAAAACTCCCGCCGTGAGATGGCCGTAATTCATATGATGTCATCTCAATATATGGAAAATGTAAGGAATTTGCTATGGCAATGTATGGTCGGCATATTTGAGAATGAAGGTGGTTAAGAGGTGATGTGGATGGCAAATAAGACGGTTGTGAAGTACCTGGATTTTCAGAGCCGGTCAAAAAACACGGATTATGTCATTTCAATAAAAGTGGCGTGTCAATTTTGAATGGTGGTCTTTCACCTTTACTGAGAGTATCTACCACGTGCGATTTCTGTGAAATAAAATATAAATTGATAATTTTTCTAATATTAATTTTTCACCACCGGGCTATTGTTTTTCTTTGTGAAAGGCAGTTTCTATGTGGTTCTGCAAAATTAAATTTCTAAAAAATACAAATACTCACATCACTAACTTACTAACTTGCTGTTTTACTGCAGAGGTAGGCGGATCAGAAACTCACGTTACATTGTCCATTTATTGATCTATATACCGGTCTTGGAACACTTGCATGATCAGATTAAAAGTTATACAATTAGTTTTTTTTTATTTATTTAATAAGCAACAGTTTAAACAAACATAACGATTAAACGCATTTGTTTGAATGAATTGTTTTTATTTGTATTATAACCATGAGACCACAACAGACATCAATAGAATTATTCATTTATTTACCTGTCAAATCTTTATTCCCGGAGCACGACATCAAGGGGCCATCGGGCCCAGCCGTCGCGGATTGAAGTCATTCTCGTGGGCAAATATTGGAGGTAGCTCAGCAAGGCGGAGGGCAAACATACGTGGTAAAAACGGAGACTAACGCGTGAACGAAAGACGGCAAAAACAACAAACTAAAATGAACTTCGCCTGGTCGCTTTCTTTGAATAGAAAAACCTTCGTGGATTAACGAACTAATGATGATACTTGGCTGATTTTGTAGCGCTTTTGCCCCAAGGGAGCTTTAAAAAGCTGGAAAAAATGTAGGAAATATTCCCAACCTCGTGTAGTTCGTTAAGTCCCTCACTCGGTACTCATATTAACTAACCTGTTTCACAACAATGTTTTCAATTTTTTTCCCTATTGGACAATAGTACGTCGTTTGGTCGTATTTAATAAAAAATAGGTGTGGATTCAATTCTTCGTGGTTCATAAATGGAAACAACCTTTATTAATTGATAAACTAAAGTTCTTAAAAACTTAAGACAAGATTTTTGTGCTTAGCGCAAAGGGTAACAATTATTTTTATAAACAATAATGATTAGCCTGAAACACTCATCCAAATTGAAAAAAAACCTTTCCGAGCAAAGATAAATGTCGCCGACAGGACTCGAACCTGTACCCTTCTGATTGCCGGTCAGATGCTGTACCATTGAGCTACGTCGGCTTATCGCAAACCCGCCAAGTTAATCAATATATACTAGTGATATAATAATAATAATATTCAATAATTACTGGTTTTATTTTTATCATTGTGCAGGTTCGAGTCCTGTCGGCGACATTTATCTTTGCTCGGAAAGGTTTTTTTTTCAATTTGGATGAGTGTTTCAAGTGTGTTGTAATTATAAAAATAATTGGAAACAACATTAGTTGAACATAGTTGCGTCGACCTTGAAAATCCAGAAAGAAAGCTAGAGACGCCAGAGCTCACTGTTTGAGTTGTTAGTCAGATATCCAAACCGATTTTCTATTGTTGAGATCTCTCCATAAATTGTAGGTACTTCTCTAATAAATTGTTTGTTTAGTAACGAGGCGTTTTAAAACAAACAATTACTGGAATTTACATATTTACAGATGCCACGGGTTTTCATCTATTATTTCACAATGTATTGTATACAACATGAAATAAATAAAATTACAAAATACGAAAGGAGGTAGGTAGATAACAGCATAAATTACGTATTCAAAGAGATTCTATTCAAATTTCCAAATATTTATATACGCCCAAATTGTACTTTACACGTTACACTTTTTTTTGTTACAAAAATATGACAAAGAAAAGTTTTTTTTTAAATCTCGTATAACCGATGGCATTAGAATTAAAATAATCAGAAGCAAATAAGAAGTTAGCATTTAATGCTAATAATTAAACGATAAATTTTCAATTCAAGGAATATTTTTTACGATTTAATCCAATTAATTAATTATTTTAAAAACTTCGCATATTTTTTTAATTTAAGGCGTCTTTAAAGATATTGTATTCATGTAAATAAACATTATTATAACAGCAGTATTTAACACGGTGTATAAAATGATTTTTTTTTAATAAAGTAGGTACGTTTTAAACTAGTAGCAACAATGCTGTTTAAAAGCAGCTTCGTATGTAAACATCCAAATTGATTCTGTTCAACAACATACCTTCGTAGTTAGTAAGTTGTGATTCTAAAATATGAATTTAATGACAAACATTAAAGTTATCATCTAAAAATTTATAAATTTCGATCTGATCGAACTTTGTTAAAAAAATTCCAAAATCAATTTATCTGACAAACGAATTAGCATAATGACTTCATCATTACCGCTATAAAACGATTCCACGGCCTCTCGAGCAGCAATGTTATCACGATGACGTAATGTGAAAACCTTGCTCATAGCATCTGACTGCAAATTAATGCGATATTTTTATGACGCTAGATTAAATCGTATACATTACGTAAACATTAAGAATAGTGCACCATATTTTGTTTGTTTTAAGACAGAGACGCATGTTTACGGCATTTCTAAAAATACTCTTACGTCCTACGTGGTGTTGCGGAAGTACGTTTTGTGTCTTTTATGTAAAATTTATTGTTTAAAAATCTAGAACGAGTTTTTAACCCTATGCGGACGGAAGTTTTTTCTAATATTTATTTCGTACGTGGATTTTATACTGGTATAGAGACATAGTCAAATAACAACACTTTTCATCATTTTGCTGAAATGAGTAAAAATAGCAGTAAATGAATTAAAAATTACTCTGTTTTCACCACTTTATTAATATATACATATCAACACGTTTCGAAAACTATGCCTTCCTCATCATGAATATATAGAATACACGAGGAGGAAAGCATCGCTTTCGAAACATGTTGATATGTATGTATTAATAAAGTGGCGAATACAAAGTAATTTTTATTCAACTTTATTTTTTATAACTTATTGAAGTTTGTAAACCTCATTGTAATATTTTAATCATTGAAAAAGATAATATTAACACATCCCAAATGAACCACGAAACCGAAAAAACAACAGAAATTAAAAATATTTCAGTCGCATCTGGGACTCGAACCCAGGACCTCTACCTATCCGGGGTAACCGCTTAACCAATTTAGCTAATGAGACCAGTACAATTTAAATCTTGAACATGAAGGTATGATATCGGTTTAAATGGCGTAAATTGTACTGGTCTCATTAGCTATGTTGGTTAAGCAGTTACCCCGGATAGGTAGAGGTCCTGGGTTCGAGTCCCAGATGCGACTGAAATCTTTTTAATTTCTATTGTTTTTTCGGTTTCGTAGTTCATTTGGGATGTGTTAATATTATCTTCTTCAATGATTAAATATTACAATGAGGTTTACAAAGTTCAATAAGTTATAAAAAATAAAATTGAATATTTCTTTCCAGACTTGTACAATAAGTCAATAGATGTCTCATATAAATAAAATCGGGTAGGTATATCCAAGACTCTGTTCCGATTGCAATTGAGTTCTGGATGAAACTTTGCTATCATCATAAGGACAACAGCCAATAATATGGGATTTATAAAAATGGAGGATAATATTAATAAATCTTGAACATGAAGTATAATATCGGTGTAAATGGCGTAAATTGTACTGGTCTCATTAGCTAAGTTGGTTAAGCGGTTACCCCGGATAGGTAGAGGTCCTGGGTTCGAGTCCCAGATGCGACTGAAATCTTTTTAATTTCTGTTGTTTTTCGGTTTCGTGGTTCATTTGGGATGTGTTAATATTATCTTCTTCAATGATTAAACAAGTAATTTTTAATTCATTGATTAATAATAACACCACAAAGTGAATACCAATTTTTCTAAGAAATTATAAAAAATAAGAAGGGAGTTTATGGTTCATCATATAATTATTTTATTAGGTATATAATGCTTTCGATTTGATTTCGCATGTTTGTCGTCTTTTATGGGGAATAAAAATTACGTAGTTTGGTTTTTCCAAGGAATTTATTTTTTCTCTTACTTTCCTTCAGTGGCATTTTTTCCATCGTTTTTTTTTCTTGTGAAATATTTTTGTTGATCAATCATTTTGTTTGAAACTCTATAACTTCGTTTAGTGTCAGATATCGTGGATTCAATTCGTTTTGCTAGCTAATTCCTTCCACACGAAATAAGGAAATTTCCGCTTATTATGAAGACAGTAATTTTTTTTTTCAAATATTGTCGTGTATGAATACATAACACGGAATGTTTCATTATTATTAAAAAAAAAATTATGATGTATATTCTTCATTTAATTGCTCTTTAATTAATCTACAGGCAAATCATTTTAAAGCGCGTCTTGCTTGTGTAGTGGTGTACTGTATCGTAGGACTAATGCAAGCTAAGAGAGAACTGCGTGCGGGTGTTCCAAACTAATTCGAACCAGTTTGAACCACTATCGTTTTGCACAAATATATTCAAACGTATTTTTTTAAAATTATTTGCCTGTAAGTGCGCATTGAATCAGTTTCTGTCGTAGCATCCTGTGAGGCATTTGAGCTGCCACGTTTATTGAGGTCTGCAGATGTTTTTCCCAAATTTTGTTTTTAGATTAATACATTTGACATATTTGAATGTCACGCCGTAGTGCCACTAGGAATCAAAGGGTTAACAGTGCCTCATGTTCTAATGTTTTTTCGTGCGTCGCATTATTTTGGTGTGGTACTTTTACATTATAAAAGTCCCGCATGAAAGAAAAGACACGCCACGAAGTACCGCGTGGGTGAACTTAATGTTTCCCATGTTCTGACTTTGGAGACTGTGGGAGTAATAAATGGTTCCTCCGTATTGGTAAAATTTCACTTTTTACGGTTCACTTAAAAATTATTACGGTTTAGCTATAAAAATAATTAGAAAGGTCCCGTGGATACAATTTACGGATCTGTAGTTTGAGACTGTTGCGATAACAAAAATGTAAGTACATATTGCAGGTATTTGGTAGCAAAATTATTTTATTTTCAATTTTTAATTATTTAATCATTGTAGAAAATAATATTAACATAACCCAAATGAAATATGAAAACGGAAAAAATGTCAGACAATAAAAAGATTTGTCGCATTTGGGACTTGAACCCAGATCCTCTGCATATCAGGGGCAAACGCTTAGCCAACTTAGCTAATGAGACCAGTTCAATTTATGCCATCTTCATCGATATCATATCTCAAATTCAAGATTTGTTAATATTATTCTCCATTTTTGATCCCATATTATTTGGCAGCTTTCTTTATGGTGATTACAACGTTCCTAATGAACACAATATCAAACTAGACAGTGTCTTCGGATTAATATCCGAAGACACTGTCTAATAATGATTTAATACTGATGAATATATTTTATTTTATTTATTAATTGATGCATGGAACAAGTATTTTTGAATACACTAATCGAATCGGTAAAAATATTAACAGGAGGAGAAATGAAGTGATAAATAATCTTAGTATCGCCCTCCATTCAGAATATAAACGTTGCTTTAAATAGCTTTATGGTCCCAACTGATCAAAGCCAGTTATTCTTCTTCGTATAGTAGAGGAGAGTTAGTGGAGGTCATAGTGGAATGCTGAGGTTATTCAGCCATTCGACAGTATCGGGAGTCACTTGGCTCAGCACAGATGTACCATAGGTAAACTGATGAAGGGGACATTCTTCTGCGATGTTTTCAGTTTAAATATGTCCACATTCACAATTTGCGGAATCCTTTAGGCTCCTTTAAATGGGACTAAAACCAGTGGGACTATAGCATCCCCAATCGGAGTATGTTGTGTGAACGAAGGGGGTAGGCATGGGAAGGAGATAGAAATGAGATGGAGGAGATGGAGAAGTGCCTGGCTTGTTCTGGTCGCCAAACACTGTTAAAGTCATTTCGAGCAACGTTTCGATTCTCAATGGTGGTTTTTCACCAGGGTGATACTAGAAGTATCTACCTCCACTTTGAGAGAACTTCTATATAAGAAAAACTGAAAAGCTACAATATAAATACCAATTTTTCTATTTAATATATTACGTTAAACCTCAAAGTGATTTTCTACAAAAACATTCAAGACGATTTTTCTGTATCAACAAAAGAAAATTCAATTAGTTAGAATGACTAAAATGAACACAGAGAGCACGTTCCCTCAATTATTCGTCTCCCTGTCTTTAGCTTACGGTGGGGGGTGGTAGAGAGGGGAGGGGGGAGGTGATCTGATGCCGGTAATCACCGCAATTGTTCCCAGCGGACGGACTCTATCAGGAAGCTGTTGGGGCCTCGGCAGCCCGGATAGGAAGGGATGGAATTAACCCCTGAGCACAGATTCTATCAGCTGCCATGGCGCCATACACCGCATTGTACCACCGAACAGACTACACACTAAATGGCGCACAAATTGTCGAATCATCTCGGAAAATAAATTGAAGGGGTAAATTTGTACTGTCGGTTTGAAAATAATGGTTCCATGTCAAAACAAAACATGTGAATAAAAATAACAAACAAACAACAAATATTACATTTAACCAACTGGAGGGGTTAAGATACCTGAATATGAAACCAGGATGTCACCGGTTCAAATCCCGGCTTACATAATAAAATTTTATTTAAGCAATTTGTTTTCCTGTTTTTAGAAAGATTTAGAAATCAATGATTATTTGAAGGATTTAATGTACATATTTGTTTATTATATTTTGATTGTTTTCTATAAGTTGCGTGTATTTAATACAACGGAAATCAAAGGAGCGTGAGCTAGGTTAATGAAGCGACCCACCAATACTTAACAGGACTTAATTTATAGTTGTAAAAAAAAACTTACGATAAAGTTACACAACATAAATTAGAACACGAGTCAAGTAAAATGATTTAAATACTGAATAAAGAGAGATTATCTAATAAAACCAGACAACACGAAGAGAATGAATTTATTAGTGAAAATATGCAACTATATAGAGAATATGTAGATGGCACTACAACCTCTCTGATTCATGTGTTTGATGGCTGTCGACACAGGAATTGTTAGTGGCCAGCTCAGCAGGTAGCTACATTGATAATATTAACAAAGATAGATGAAACAGAAAAAACACGCATCTGGGACTCGAACCCAGGACTTCTACTTGGGACTAGTGCTCTATCCAATTGAGCTATTGCCACCTTATTGCTTTCCGTCATTTTTTATCGACATCGTACTTCATTTTAAGAACATCTTCAAATAATTCCCATTCTTTTGGCTAATTCCAAGATTTTACCCGAATTGATCAATGATTTAAAAAAATATTACATTGCGGTTTAAAAGCTTCAATAAATTATTCTAATTAAAAGAAAAATATTGTTATTTTGTCTTATTTCGAATCGTTACATATGTTGTTTAAGATTGTTTCCAAAACGAACTGTCAAAATTCGAATGTGATTTTTTTTTACCTGACGAATAAATTTCAAAGACATATTGAGAAGCTTGATGGGTGCCATAGTAATAAAAAAAATTTTCTACTATATGAAATGTCTACATTTTATGTACGTGAAGTTACCATATTTGGTATTGAAATAGGTATCTAAGTGTTAAGAAAAATACGATTATTATTTTAAATCCGGACAAGTAATAAAGTGCCCACATAAAATATATTATAACAGAGGTTAACAAAAATAGTTATTTGAAATGTGTTCAATTTATTTATTTAATTCCAGAGAATGGGTTTTATTATTATTATTTATTTGGTTTCAATAACTCAAATATTTTTTTAGTGTTATTATTTATTTGTTTTCAATAAATTAAATAATTTTTATAGTGCCGTTTTCGGAAAAAAACGTTTGGTTTGCTTAGGTTAGATTAGGTTAGTGCATGAACGCAAGGCTGATGTAAGCGTAATGAGCAAGATTAAGAGAAGGACGCTTAGATGATTTGGGCATGAAGAGCGAATGAACGAAGACAGGAGTGTAAGGAGAATATATAACGCGAATGTGAACGGAAGAAGAAGCCGGGGACGACCAAGGAAGACATGGCACGATCAAGTGAACAAAATGAGACGTTGAACGAAAGTGAATGAAGAAAAAGTGTATGCGAAGATCGAGTTGTTTGGCGGTACGTCCTCTCTGCCTACCCCTGCGGTGAAACGGCGTGATGGTTAGTTAGTTAGGTTAGGTTAGGTTAGTTTAGGTTAGGTTAGGTTCGGCTCGGTCAGGCTGACTGAAATGTGCGGGTAACTTCAATTAATAATAATGCGTATTATGAAAATATTAAAAAGTAGGTTATCACATTATCATTTAAATTAACAAAAAAAATTCCTCGGAGTAATAATAATCCTTAATCACCTCCGTTGGGTGCAACAAGTAAAACGCTGGTATTAATAATATTCGGATCATAATGCATTAGAAAAACACACAGAAAAAAAAACGTTATTTCTGTAGAAAGGTTTCAGTAACCTTATTTATTTTCTGTGTTATATTCATAAGCTTTATTATTCGATTATTACTATAATTTCTTTTCAGTTCGCCATAAAAATCACACCGGTAAAAAGAACATTTCAGTGTAAACACAATGATTTCATAACGTTGTTTATTAACAAGGCATCGATATTATTTGCTCGGTGAGATAATTCACTAAAAAAACTGAACTGTACATGTTTGGAATGAATTTTACGATTTAATAAGGTACAAACAAAGTAAACAGTAGGTGCCAACTTAATACACTGGTTTTATCTGTCCTGGGAGATATGCAAATATCATTGAAATGAGTTTAAAAAAACGCCTAGAACAAATATAATAAAATAAATACCAACAACCGTGACGATATACGCCATTGTGGTGATTTTATTAATCAGTGGCGTACATCGTTCCTTAATCTGTAGCTTTTCAGACGTTGAGTATAATTTCTCACTGTGAAAACCTGAAATTCTTAGAAAAACAATCAGATATTCTGATGACAACCCATTTGTTGCCTATTATCATTTCCCTATTATTATGCAGCTATTAAATTTCACTATTTTATCATTTTTTTTGTAAATGATGAACTATTCTAAATTATATTGTTTATATTAACCACGGATTTGTTTAAACCGGTCAACTTAATAAAAATATTAGACTAACCACTTATCGTATTCAAAGAAAAAGTTACACCTTTTTTTTGTAAAAATTAGTAACCAATTAACATCCTTCTTGAACTATCAGCCGAAATAGTCGATAACTTTGTGGCTTTTTTGATGCATACATCTTCTTCCTCTTGTCATACCCGGGTCGAGGACCCATTCGAATGGACAAGTCGCCTCTAGGCGTCCCTGTCCTGTGCTATATCAACGGCATCCCTCCATAGTGGGACCAGCCTCTCCTCGCACAGCCTCTGCAGTTGCTACTTCCACTATACATAGTTTTTGTGTGAATCTTCATAGCTAAAAAAAATAATTTCAGAGGACAAACGTTTGAAAGATAAGGCGTTCAAGGCAGTTTGCGACTAAAGATATTTGAAAAGAAGTAATACATTCTTAGGGTAGAACGAATATTAATATGACAAAAAGTCCTCAAATTTAGAGAAAAAATACTATTTTTACCAGAATCTTAAGATCCCCTACCTTAAAGTAGGCACAGCTTTTCAGTCTATATGGGCTGCACGCCACTGTTATTAATGTATATTTTACATAATCAGGCTGTAGTTATATCCATGGCAGATCTAGAACACTTTGATTAAGATAGTCGTGGATTCACAATTCGGTGAAGTGTAAATAAAACACACCGATATGAGATTATTTCACATCATTCAATTTGGTACAAATACGTTGCTTAGCTTTCCTTGCCGGTGCTGCCAGCTGAGTTGGCATTTCTCTATTTATTTCAACATCTCTGTAAGCATAATAAGCACATAGTTTATATTTTTACCATTTCCTTGCAATACATTTATGAAATATATAAAATAATTACAATCTATATATATAAAAATCAATCTAAATTTTTTTTTTTTGTCCTCGATGTTCTCGAAAATTACTGGACCGGTTTCACTGAAAATAGCTCAGTTTGTTTTTATTAGTGCCGGGAAGGTTTAGAAAGTAGTTTGAATGAAATCGTTTAACGTTTTAAAATTAGTATGAAAAACATTGAACCCGCCATGTTTATTTAGGTTAGCCCATAGATATAACACTCTGGCTAGCCACAGATTACATATTCAAAAGAAGGATTTTTTTTTTGGGTAGAATATTTGGTAGAACATAGAAAAATCGTATTATTTTGAATAGATTAATAGGTAATTTCAAAAGAAATATACCAGGTAAATTGAGAAAGTTGATAATATATTCCATCAAATAAGATTTATTATAAAGTAATAGATTAATATTTGTATCGTATCTGTTTATCTGACTACCGTCATTCGCCTATCATAGGCGGCCAATGCCGATAAAGCTGGTTACATACAGCATAACATAATATCATATTTTGTTAACAGTCCCAATTAAAAATTATTACGATTCGGTTTATTAAATCTGAGTTCCTGAATTGAATGAGACAATTCCGAATGGTGGTGTTTAAATTTTATTTTGGTATTATTTGTGAATTATTCCCGAGTAACTGAGCAAACGGTTTGAAAACAGTGCGATATAAAAGAAGAACATATTTATCAAAATATTGAAAAGTGCATAGTCATTTCGCAGAATATCTGGTTTCAACAGCAAAGCAATTGGATGTTTCGTTCACTAAATATTCGCATTAAATAGTCGTTTGATATAAATGTTTATACGAGGGATTCAAGTGTACGAAATTGTTTCTCATATACGTTTTTACTCGTGTTAATTTTTTGTTTTAATAATTTTACAGTTAAATTAAAATATAAAACATATTTTTTAATCATGATAATATATCGCGAATACATTACTAAAAGATCCTGTGCTGAGGTGTTCACTTGTTTTTGTTACAAAAGTTATAATTGTTTACACTCGATGTGTTTTAAGGCAGTGTGTTTTTAATATTTTTTTAAACAATGGTAAAATCGAACGAAATATTTTCTCTCAAATGAACCCACTAGGAATGGATAAATAACATGTGTTTTTTTAAATAAAATATATATAATATTTTAAAATAACATGCAAATTTTTGAGATTTTTTGCCTGCCATGCGTGAGATATTTCTGTATTATGGCGGAAAACAACCCTATTCTGAATTTAAACAAACAAACAAAAAAAAATCAAATGCTTCGTAACCCATTTATTATTAAAATTGTAGACGAAAGTTTCAACCTACACCCATTTTCAAAGGGAAATCCTTACAGCACAGCGAATAATTCCCAAAATTTAAACCGTGCTTTAAAAAGAAAAGCCGGGTTTAAATAAGATTTTCGAGAACATAAACGTCTCATTTGCCTCGCATGAAAAGGAGCTTCATCAAAACTTAACCCTATTTGTCAAAACAGTACAAATACGGCAGTCTCTTATTTACGATGATTGATGGAATTTTTCAACAGATTTTTCTTTGCGTAAAACAAGGCGTAAATATTTTTGTTTGTTTACTGAGTAGAAAACTGTTTTATTATGATAACGCTTCATACATATATATATATATATTTATGTAGAATAATTTTCTCGGTTTACCCGCGTAATGTAGTCCTTAGAAGGACTTTTTAACTCCTGACGTTTCGGACAAATCACATTGTCCATTGTCTTAACCTTAGGTTTTGACTTTTGGATTGAACGGACACGCTCAAGCGATCAGTTCAAAACAAAACTCAAGACATAAGGCCTCTGAAGATGGACAATGTGATTTGTCCGAAACGTTAGGAGTTAAAAAGTCCTTCTAAGGACTACATTACGTGGGTAAACCGAGAAAATTATTCTACATCTTACACCCGTGAAAATCTCAACCATAACATATATATTTATGTATATATAAATTTTTGCCAGAAAGGTTTTTCATTTATTTTTTAACAAATTTTTTAATTTACAGGTAATCAAGATAATACTCATATCTTGGATGATATGTAAAATTTACCAATTAAGAAATCATAGTATTATTGGTACCTATTCCTGAAAATGTTATTTTGATCACCGTACACAGTATGCATTGCTTGCATACAACATGGTTTAAATACGCTATTCGACTACAGAAAAGAAAATTTTCGAAGTTAACGTGAAAAAAAATACGATTTTACTACCCCGCAGGGAAGTATGATGAACGTAAAAACAAACAATTTTTTTGTGAAATTTGTATTCCATAAATGTGTTCTAAAGCAATTATATTTTTATATTGTATTTTTATTTTATTTTAAAAATTAAATAAAATACTTCTCATCCGTACTAGATATTTACTAACCCTTTATTTAAAAAAAATATATCATTAGGTTTAGGGGAGTATTTTGGCCTCAAATCCAAAATTAAGTTTTGTATGAAACAGGCCGCGCAGCCGTTCCTCTTAAAGAATACACTTGTTATCCCTTTTTGCTAAAAAGCAGGCGTAAATAAGACAAAATACTGTTTCTCTGTGACGATTCGGAAGGACACTACTGTCAGAAATGTATCTATGTTTAAGAACCAATGCAAACAATTCAATATATGTGTTTGTTGCCTTAACTCTAATTATAATATCCTATCCTATAAAAATTTACAATTTTAATTATTTACCAAATTAATAATGTAATTTTAAGGCTAATATCCGAAAGTAGCAAATAAATTGTCATAAATGGCGTTATTTAATTTAAATATCTATTTAGATGAAGATTCCATAAAAAATCTAAGACATTTGAATGGAAAAAGCTGTTTTGATAAGTAACTGTAATAACTGAGACTAATAAATAGTCCAACGCGATTGCATTTCCAACAATATAATACATGTTTTTCATGCTTCTTTGAAAAGTTTAACGACAGTGGCCCCTAGTTTGAGAGGAACTGCTCCAAGAAACTGAATACGGGATCCATGATTTTTTTTAACGATTATAGTAGTGAGAGGAAAGCAGCGAGAACCTGCTTTATTACATATGTACATCGTTATTTTACGTTGCTGACTTGGTTATTTTCAGGGACTCAATTCATCCGTTAGAGGCAGAGGATCTATCCGCGGACTGAAGTGTGATTTGACCAACGAACAGGATATTCTGGATGCTTTCACGTGGGTCAATACTACCCACGGAGGAGTTGATGTCCTGGTGAACTGTGCGGGCTTTATTGGACACAACGCGGTACCAGCTTCTTTACTAGGTTTGTAGCGTACATTTAAACACAAAAATATATGTATCTTGACTGAAACAATTTAAAGTGTTGCGGATATTTATACCATTCCTATTACTGTTGAATTATTATTTTATTTTGATGTGATAAACAACAGACTGAAATACTCAACTGCCTGGATTTAATCAATATTTTAGAATGTTTGAATATCAAAGGAATGGGTGTAGAGATAAAGATAGATAGGAATAGAGGGTGAATCTGGTTGTATGTTTCAGTTGAAAATTAGCGATTTTCAACAGGGCTATAACGAAAATTTCTTTGACTCTGGACAACGTGCGACCGAAAATATGATTGTATATTCTTAAAACAGAGATTACAATTTCTTTTCCAAGAAATTGTTAACTAATAATTGATAAGATTGCTTGTCTTGCAGAATTTTTGAACACCTCAGTTGTCATCTACAGGAAGTTCATTAAAAATACCAATAAACTGTTTTATATGAAAGAATATATTTTTTATAAATTAAAAAATAAAATATATACTCGTGTATATATATTGCATTTTTTTTTTTAAATTGCAAATTTATACCCGATAAGCCACTGTAAGTAGCTTGTCAGCAAGAGTTTAGTTCAATTAAGTTATTGAAGATAATATTAACATTTCTCAAAATGAAACATGAAACCAAAAAGACACAGAAAAGAAAAAGATAACGGTAGTAACTGGGACCCGAACCCAGGACCTCATGGTCTATCCGGGACCTTGCGCTCTAATCATAATGAGCTTTATAAGCTTCAATAAGTTATTCCAAAAAAATGTAACCTTTTAAATTTATTGATATTAACTTTAAAGCTCAGTTTTCTCCTTATTTTGTAAGAAATGCGCAAAAATAATATGGTTAATTTTTTATTCCAGAAATTTTATTATTTTTTCACTTAGGTACTTAACTAGAGTGACTACCTAAATAAATACATTACAATTGAATCCATTTTAATTATATTGTTCATTTAATTTTAGATGTCACAATTTATTTCTAAACTTTTTTATTTCAAAGACAGATTTTTTCTTTTTTTAATATCGTCTAGAAGGCTATTATATAAATTACCCCCTCGTAGCCAATGAATTACTTGGCAAATTGTGAATACATTATGTTTAAATGGATGAGCGCCCTTGAGGTGATTTTTATTATTATTAATTAATTGATAAACTAAAGTTCTTAAAAACTTAAGACAAGATTTTTGTGCATAGCGCAAAGGGTAACAATTATTTTTATAACATATATTCAATTGATTCCTGAGAAAGATAACAAATGTCGACAGAATTTTTGATTCTGGTCATTGTTGAGCTATTCGGCTTATCGCAAACCCGCCAAGTTAATCAATATATACTAGTGTTTCATTCAATAATTACTGTTTTTTTACTGGCGGGTTTGCGATAAGCCGACGTAGCTCAACGGTAGAGCATCTGACCGGACATCAGAAGGGTGCAGGTTGGAGTCCTGTCGGCGACATTTATCTTTGCTCGGAAAGGTTTTTTTTCAATTTGTAGAGTGTTTCAGGCTAATAATTATTGTTTATAAAAATAATTTATTATTATTATTATTATTATCATGTTGTCGTGTACAGTGTGTGTATACTTGACGTTTTAATGAAATCAGCATTTGTATGTATGAGTATTGAATTATTAATTCATTTCCACTTATTTATAGAGAATTTTTATAATAAAAGTAATTATTATATAGAATAAAGTGTATGTACTGTAAATTATCACGTACTCGTGTAGTTTTCTTATTGTTAACAGTTTTGGTTCCTTGTATATTTTTTTCCTCAAGATAAATATATACTCAATTTGGTTGTAATCTGAGAATAATGATTCCAAAGGTAACAATTTATTTCAAACACAACTTAATGATCACTTGCATTCCGGAAAATGCCAATAAAAACTAATAGAAAGCAATGTACATTGATTAAGGAATAATGATCGTCCAATTATTGCGAATACGAATATAAATTATTGATAATCGGAACTCAAATATAGCTTGGAGGAACAGCGACAGAACCATTTATAAATACCTATATATTTTGTTCCCTTGGAATAACAAGGTTCCATCTGCAATTAGGAGGAAACTGAAATATCGGGGTATAAAGTTTTAAAACTAACTAACTAACCATCACGCCGTTTCCCCGCAGGGGTAGGCAGAGAGGACGGACCGCCAAACAACTCGATCTTGGCATACACCTCTTGCTTCATTCACATTCGTACATCGTCTCATACATTCTCTTCTATTATTCCGACTTCTGACATGGCCCGACTCAAGTATTTGATTCATTTGATCGTGCCACGTCTTGCTCGGGCGTCCCCTGCTTCTTCTTCCATTCACATTCGCGTCATATATTCTCCTTACACTCCTTTCTTCATTCATTCGCTCTACATGCCCAAACCATCTAAGCGTCCCTTTCTTAATCTTGCTCTCACTACGCTTACATCAGCCTTGCATTCTTTACGAATCTACACGATCATACATGGTTTTACCACACATTCGTCTCAGAGATCTCATTTCTACAGCATTCAGTCTACTTTCATCCTTCCTGTGCCAGTTCCATGCCTCACTGCCATACATCAGAGTTGGTATCAGCACTACATTGTGGACTGCTAGCTTCGCTTCTTTGGACAACTTTTTGTTTGCGCCAACTGCGTTCAGTCCTCCGTTAATGGAGTTTTCTGCATTCACCCTTCTTTCAATATCCCTATCAGTCTTTCCATCTCTCGTAAACATACTTCCCAAATACACAAACTCATCGACCTGCTCCAAGTATTCATCATTCACAACTATATTGCATACTGTTTTCGTACTCTCTCCTTCAAACACCATGACTTTGGACTTATTTACATTCATCATTAGCTCATTTTACATACATACTTCGTTCATCCTAGATACGAGGGACTGTAGATCTTCCATACTGTTAGCAATCAGCACCGTATCATCAGCATACAACAGGCAACATAATTGCAGACTACTCATGTTTGCGCCCAAGCCCACCTCTTTCAATTCTTGCATACAATTATCCATGTATAGATTGAATAACCACGGTGACATTACGCAGCCTTGTTTAACACCTTTTGTGATGTCAAACCACCCTGTAAAATCACCGTTTGCCCTAACACATGCAACGCTTCCCTCGTACAGAGATGCGATTGCCTGTATAAGATTTGTATTCACTCCATACTTGGACAACACCTTCCATAACTTTTTTTCTGTCAACTCGGTCGTATGCTTTTTGTAGATCTACAAAAGCACAGAAAAGTTTCTGTTTTTTGCCAGAAACTTCTCTGTGAGCATACGCAACGAGAAAATCTGATCCATGCACCCCCTTCCACTCATAAATGCGCCTTGCACATCCCATATTTTATCCTTTGTTTTCATTTGTACCCTTTCAATCAATATCCTACCATACAGCTTACCAACTGAACTTAGCAGGCTAATAGCCCTGTGATTTCCACATTCCATGCGTGACCCTTTACCTTTGTATAGAGGCATGATCACAGCCCTTCTCCAATCTAATGGGGTGTAACCCTCCTCTAGACACTGGTTAAAAAGTTTGCATAACCATGTGAGAATTATACGGCTATTTCCTTTAAAGTATTCAGCAATATTTAAATACTCTTAATACATCTAATTGATCTTTTAATTTCATCCATGCTAATTTTGGGAACATTCACCCCATCGTCATTCATACCTGACTCGCCACTGGAATCTCTATCACTCGGATTGTTTTCGAAGACCTCTTCAAAGTATTTCATCCATCTCTCTTTTATTTCTTTCTCATTCGTCAACATTTTTCCATCTTTCGATTTTATTACTTTCACACATCCACTTTCTGACCTCCTTCCAAAATAGTTTAATATTTTCTTGGAAGTGGTTTGTCATTTTGATCCCCTCTTCCTCTTCCAGGCGTTTCTTTCGTTCTTTCACTCCATCACGTACTCTTTTCTTGCATCCCTTGTAAACTTCTTTCGCTCTATCCCTCTCTTCGCTAGAAGCACTGCCAGCCGCCATCAGAAATAACCACGCTTTCTTCTTCTCTGAGACCAGTGCTTTAATCTCATCATCCCACCATGCATCACCTTTCTTTCCACCTTGCGTACTTATTCCACATACCTCTCTAGCAGATTCACAGAGGCTCACTTTTATGTGGTCCCATGTTTCGTCTATGCTTAGACCGTCCATTACCTTATCATTCAGTCTCATCTCTACACAATTTTCATACTTAATTCTTACATTATCGTTTTGCAATTTTTCTATTTTGACTCTAGTTGGGGTCGACACCGTTTTCACCGTTTAGTTGGGGTCGACACCGTTTAAAGTTTTAATCACGAATAAAATAATTAATTTTGTCATTTATGAAAAAGTGAATATGAATAACGTGTTGCAAATCAATTTTCTTTATCTTTAAGAACATTTTGTATAAAAAATTAAGTATTAAAAAAAATAGATAGCTTTGAAAATCCGCCAAACTAAGGGCGAGATATAGGGTTCTTTCTATCTGATTGTTTTACATAGTTTTTTTAGCCAAATTGTCAGGTATTTTTTACATAGAATGTTCTTAAAAGTAAAGAATATTCAATTATAACATGCTCTGAATATGCACTTTTTCTCATTTTCATGCAAATGGCAGAGGATTGTTATCCCAAGAATGTAAGAACAATGCCAATGATTCCATGCTGCTCCAAAAATATTTCATCTATGGCAGATAGAACTAAGTTGAATGCAAATGAAACTCTGTTGTTTTAAAAAAAATATATGGAAAGTATTTCAAACAGAACTTTGTTGCATAATTATCCACGAACTTACATAGAAGATGGACATATTTCAGATAAGGTTTAAAAAAAAACGTACTAATAATGATGCAAAAAAGTGGATTTTAGCGAAAATGTCAGATGGAACCTTGTTGCTCCAAGGGAAAGATTTCTGGTACACACTGGGCTGGTTGAAATAAATTGCCACCTGGCAAAAAACTCGCCTTTATGTGACCACTGACCATGTGATCACATTACAGTTTGTAAAAAAGCGGCCGGTAAAAACTATCTAGCAATCCGCCTTTTTTTCTTTCTCCCTCCACTCGATTTTCTCCTGGTCACGTGTACCATTTGTGATGTTCCGCCTTCTCACCTTCATGCTCCTGGGCGAAGCCAACCATTTGTGATGAATCGCCTTCTACGTCGCTTTTTTAATTAATTTAATTTGGCACTAGACTGTTGATCATGTCACCAATTTCTAATAACTATCTTCTACTGCTACTTTCAATTTTCCTAACTAATGAAATGGAAAAAAATCTTCTTAATTTTCCCGTCATTTAGAGGTTTTATATAGCACATAAAAGTAATAGTCTGTTGACTAAATACACAAACTCTTTTTGTCTCACCTACTTAATGCCCAGTTTTTCCGAAATTTTCATCGACCCAAAAACCTTTTCCCCAGTTATTTTGTCTGTTGAATCCATTCATTTCTTGTGTACTTTCTCAAACCTCACGAATTTGCGCCTGAATATTATTTTACGTACTTTCCGTTTCATTTTTCACTATATACCTAGGTTATTTTCTTTGAAATTTAACAGAATATTGTAGTAACATTTTTGTGATCTCAGTTTTTCGTACTATTAACGACCCATCTTCAATGGTTCCCAACCTCTGGCCTGGCATCCTTGAAAGTCAATGTTTATGTTCTATGTCGATGACCCCACGAATCAGTGAGAAGATCTCATCTAATAAATTATTAAGTAAAATCCAGGAAAACATCTGTCATAAAATTATTTGATTGGTTGGCGTCTCCCATCAATCAGCTATATTTACCGCCTCTCATTCTTCATTCTTTCACATAGCAGTTATAAAGAGAAACATGTTCTTACTTCAAACGTTGACAGACTACAGCTACCTGTAATTAATTATTTCGATTACGATAGGGGTCGTTAGTCTACGCTTTCCAACGCATGTAGTAAGCTATGTATAAAAAAAATATTTTCTAGGGTTGTTCAGAGGAAGGGAATGAGATGAAGCATAAGCACAAATTCTATTAGTAATATCTAACGTTATTACAGTTGGATAAATAATCCAAGTTGATAGTTGCATTACACGTCGAACTGATAAAGATTGATGGGCATTGCACACAAATATCGACTATAATACTAAGTTGCTTATCGTCCCAAGAAGTCTGAAGGATTTATGGGGATTATTACCATATTGAGTGAGAAATTTCTAGGAGCGTGCGGAGAACTAAAGCCCCTTAAATCAAACCACGCTAACGTATGATTAGCTACTTCGTATTCGATACGGATAATTTTCCATCATAAAACAAAATAAAACAATGCCCTATAAAATCAGTTTGTGATTGAAAATGACGTGAATAATATCTTCAACGCCGATATTATATTGCTTGTATGATTTTCAAGGAATAGTACTGTCGAACCATGCTTTGATTTGAACTAACCTAGCTAATTAAATAACCATTTCCGCAAGGATATGCATTGTCGATGGAATGGTGCATATATCCATCCTGGCACACAATTTATTTTTATTTATTATTTATTCATTATATAAGTTTGGTACAGAGTTCACTTTTTTTAATTTTTACAATTAACAAGCTAGGGACAGCCCGTATTATGGTAGTCGAAGTTTGTTGTATACCCGCATGTAACACAATAAGAAAGGAATAATATCATAATTCCTGTACATATGTAATATGTTTAAATAAATATACATATTTAAATATGTATGGTTTAAAAAATAAAAAATAAATTAAATAAGTCTACATATTAATGATAATCTTTTTTATTATGTAAATTCCTTGAAATAATTTCTTCCTTTTGTAAATAACCAATTTTGAACACTGATGGAATAGAGGTTATCAGATTTCGATTTCCTAGTATCAGTACTCAGTGAGTTGAACATTTTGGGAGCAATATAAGAGATCTGGCGTTGGGCGAAAGCTGTTTTCGTTCGGGGAATTATAGGTGTGATGAGTATCGGGTGTGGATTTTTTGTTGTGTTTTGTTCATTAAATCATTTTTCCATATGTATATGAGAATAGTCTTTATGTTGGATGGTCTAGGTGGTCTTGGATTGCGAATTTATTAAAAAATGGTTATGATGGGTGTGATGGGTGGCATTTGAATATTATAATTAGTAATAGTTTTTGAGTTGTGATGATGGGATAAAGAATTGACTCTTCACAACCTCCCCATCCCACAATTCCATATGTAGCAATTGATTGAAAGAGTCAAAGTAAACACATCTCATAGTTTGTAGGTTAAGGATTGATCGGAGAGAGTAGAAAATGTTACAAAATTTACGCAGTCTTTTTGTCGTAGAATCGATATGGGCCTCCTTAGTTAATTCATATTTATGTACACTTTTGTTATTACAAGCCTTTTAGCATGATTCGACTCTGATACCCATGTTTTCTTCATTTACAAACATTTTGGGTGGTTTAGTAACATAGGTGATGATTCCCGACCCATCAGTCTGATTCGACTATGTGTGCTTATCTATACTGTGTATTATATTTATGATATAGTGTTACTGGAAGAAAATAATATATTAGTGACTGCATACTCTCGCATCTTTATCATGTTCATGAATATTTCAACACTAAAATTATTATACTCTTCCTTAGTTCGTAGTCAAGTCGAATATAATTCTTCTATATGGTCCCATCACTATAAAATTCATTCCGGCTCTATTGAAAAAGTTCAGCATAAATTTCTGAGATATGTTAACTATAAACTCGGATTACCTATAGAAACTAAAAATTACAATTACTTAATGAAAGAACTAAAATTATTAAAACTCTCAGATAGAAGACTTGTTTCTGACATAACTTTTATTTTTAAAATTGATAGAAGACTTGTTTCTGACATAACTTTTATTTTTAAAATTGTTAATGGTTATATAGACAGCCCTTAAATTGTCAGATTAATTAAATTTAACATTCCAACTAGAACTACTCGATCTAAAATTTTATTCAATTGTAACAATAATTTCAGGACTGAGTTATTAAAAAATTCCATATTACCTAGACTCCACGCAGAAGGAAATACATATTCAGACGTAGACGTGTTTAACTGCTCGGAATACAAATACAAACAGACGATTATTACATACACCCTAAACAATTATTAAAATATGTGTCTAGAGTATAAGTATCAGTGAATATGAGGTATGTTTTAAAAATTAGAATCTGCAACTAATTACTCGGAATGGTACTTACACTATGTTATTCCTGTATTTGTTCATTATTTTATCTATATAGCTCTTTCAACAGCATAGGACGGCACCAGCTAAACGAGGAAAGATCACCGAAAGGGATCTCCAATTCAGTCATCACCAAACCAAAGACCGTTGGTGAAGAATGTTCACTCTAACAGTTCCCCCGGGGCACGTTGATGCTCCTCGGCGCGACGCCGTATACTATTGAATGGTTGAAAAATCTATGCATCCCTATGTAGCTACCATAATTAATATACACAAAGGAAGATATGGCATGGAAGCGTGCCGACTGTCGCTGAGCTGCAATCAAAATCAACGAACTATAACAGCGGCGCACCCAATAAAAGCTATACGTTTGTTGTGTAGGTAGAAATAAAGGTAAGGCGCCGCTGTATATAGATTCAATTTGGAGTAGTATGGTTAGACGATGTTGGCGACACTTTTCTTATGTCAATGGTTCATTTACCATCTCCTTTGTTTCTGTTATCTTCTGGAGCGATTAATAAGAGCTCCAGCTTTAAGACCTGGAGTCCAATTTCCGTTCTTTTTAAAAAATAATCCATATCTTTTTCCATAGGCTTTGATTAACCGTGGAATTCTGGAGAGACATACTAACGAAATCCTAAATAGACTGTCAAGAGATTATTTGAAAACACAAATTGCTGAAATAAGTGACAAGGTTTTGAAACAAAACTTTTAAAAATAAATACATTATATTATAATGCATTTAAATACATTTATATTTTATTTTAAATATAATAAATACGCCCTTTAACGAAGATTCACTCGGTTCCAGAATATGCTCGTATTTTCATAACTAGGTCAATGCCTAAAGATATATAGAGTCTGACATTGCTTTTTAATATACCCCGTTAATAACAAACCCTTGATATCCTCTAAATTATACAGTAACTTAATAATTACATTTAGAAAATGGATTTCATTATTTAGTGTTGTATCTCACAAACAGCGGGTTCCCGGAAACCTGACGATAAGAATTTGTTATTTCCGCGTTAAACTCGGGTTCCAGAGTGAATTTAATTACAGATCA
>JAHDVE020002533.1:0-24852 GCA_022606495.2 Halesus radiatus | reverse complement strand
GGTTCAAGTAGCTCCTTCATGGCATTTTTTCGCGACCAAAATATGTTGCCATTGTAGTTCCATACAAAGTCGGTTTTTACTGTGTTTAGAATCGATCCATAATTTACATAGTCGGGCTCGTATCTAAAAATGTTTTCTAGTGCCTCGATTGACAGAAAATTTGTATCCTCAATGTTTATTGTTACTTTAGCGTCCAAACTTATTGTGCCTAGTTTTTCTTCTATTGTTGCATTGTTAGAAAACGAAAAAATGACATCGTTTTTGTATCGATCATGGTCAAGTCTTTCAATCAGTAGATTATGCAGTCTAGGATTCTTCAAGCTGAGACAATGCAAGATATCACTTGTTGACAACTGCTCCTTGGAAACAATGTCTAAATAACAAGATATGTAGGGGTCTGATACATTACGACCCTGATTATAATCTAAATATTCAAATGTGTATTTGCCAAATTTTCTTAGTACTCCACTGATATCATCGAGGGTAATCAAATATTTGCGTTCAAAATCAAACAAGACTTTTACTCCATGCATAGACTGTGATTCTATCAAATTACGCAGCACGCGTTCGGTGCATTCCAATTCATATTCGGGCATTGGTTGTCCAAGTATTTCCGATAGAGTAAATATCAAAAATACCAGACTGTTGTTTTTTGACTCAATCTTGTGTATTGTTTCGAGCATTTTTTTCAAATAAACCAAATACAATTCTGTTTCTGCTGTAAATGGGACAATCTCTGCATTATTGTAGAAGTATGCATTTAGGAAGTAAAACTCATGGGTGTAAAAATTAGAATTTGATATTTGCAATTCTTTTAGCTGCGCAAATATCTGGGTGATAAACTCATTAAGAACAAGCTTGTTGTTTAACAGTAAATACACAACAAAGTCTGTGTTTAGATATTCACTAGCAACAGTCTTTGCATCAACCTTTGCAATATCTATTTGTTTCACATTGTAGAGATTGAAGCAGAATAGCACTTGCAAATAGCTGGGCAATTGTATGCGCTCGTACATAAATATGTAATCTTCGGTTTTATAATAATTCGACATATACTCTTTTATGTACTTCTGTATTTAGCATCTGTTATTTTAGCCAAAAAATCAACTAGTATTTCTTTCTTGTGCATGATGGTTTTTATGTAATCAAGAGTAATAAGGCCGGGGTATACCTTAAAGATCACATCTTTGTTCTTAAACTTACCCAAATTATCTGCAAAGTACCCAACAGGGAAAACATGAACAGCTTTGTGTATATTTTCATCGGCAATATTAACATCTGGCAAAGTACTAAGTATGTGTTTTGTAGCAAATGCGCGTTCTATCTGTTGTGTATCTGACAACCCAACCAATGATTTTTCTTTGTCCCAAATAATGCTAGAATCCAACGCCATGTGTTTTAAAACTATGTTTAAGACATCAAAATCTAGTCTGGCATTCAAGACACCAAAATTGTCGCAAAACTCAGTAATGTTGAAATTTAGGTTTTCTGGTCTTTTACTATTATCTTCGATGTATTTACATAGAAAATCTATCTTATTGTCAAACTTATCATATGCATAACGAAAGACTGATATGTCTAGGGGTGTTACAAACTTCCATGGTATATTAAAATTTTCCTCAAGCATTCTATATGTCTCCAAGTCCAAATGCTTGCTATCGTCTACAAATAAGGCAGCGTCAAACTCATCAAAGATACCTGTAATGATTTGCCATTTTCTTTTCATGCAATTTTTCATGCGTATTTCCTTAACAGGCTGTATAAATGCATTTTTTACCGCAGATTCAGTTCTGTATATTGTTAACAATTCATATATGTAGTTGAGTTCAATAATACTGTTCATGCAATATTTTTTGGCATCATTGACAAGTAAATAGAGTATCTCTTGCTTTTTTACGCCTTTACGTGCTGCATACACCAACAACTTATAGTAGACAATCAGATTCTCATCATATGAAACTATGCGCAACAGGATATCAATATAGTCTATAATGTTGTAGGTTTGTAAAAACAGCTTGTTTTTCTGTTCAATGGCCAGCAGTATAAGTCGTGGTACAAGAGGTTCGACATGTTGGCAATGCTTGCATTTTATAGCTATTTTGAACAATGCCAAGCTGGCTAGGTCTTTCACTTCATTTTCCATGTCGTTACTTACAAGTGGATGAATTGATTTTACCATTCCAAACAAGTTATCTTCGATGTTAAGATTATCAAATTTTTGTATCAATGTCTTCAATGCTTTTGTTTTGGTTGCATTACTTTTCTTGGCTATTTTTGATATTATGTCTAAAACTTCCTTGTCAAAAACGGTGTTGCTGTGAAATGGATTCATTTGGGGGGTTTTGATTATATTTGCAGCCTAACATTACAAAGAAGAGGCTTGCAAAATGCTCAATCAGCTTTTTTGTTTGAGCAAAGTTGCGTAAGGACTAATGTGCCCATGGAATTGAGTTAAACATATTTTAAAAAATTGCACAACTGCCAGTGAACATCATTTCTTATCTCAGGTACTGACAGGGTGTACTGAATGCGATTTTAAACCACAAGGGAAGTGTGGGATGTTACAAATCATGCTAGTAGCAATAAACATAATATAATCCATAAAGATTACTAATAAGAGGAAAAAGAACTAGGATGGTGTATTCGTGAATTTACTTTATGCATGTGGTTTTCATGAAGTTGAATGAGCAATTTATTTATGGGTTCTTTTAGCTGTTTTATTGTATTCTTTGGAATTTAGGTCAGGCTCCTCTGTTACCATCAGTCTATTCATACCATCTTCTACCTCATCTATTCCTCTTCCGCCTTCCTCTTCGCCTCTGCGGTAGTCTAGGGAGATGCTCTCAAGCGTCTTTTGTATAACTTTGATTGGAAGTTGTCTTCGATTGTGGGTGTTAAATCTAACGCCTTTGCATATCCACTGTGAAATGTCGTTACCAACCCATCCCAGGTCATGACGTATGGTATTATCCTAGTCTTGCATTTTAATTAAGTTACATATTCATATAACTAAACTGCATAAATAAACTTGTAAATTGTAACTATGTGGATTCACAGCTAGTAATCTCGTTTAAAATAGTGTAGTGCTGCAATAAAAAAAGAACATATTAGGGCAGTGATGTAATAGCTCCTGAAATAAAAATATTTTTGATTTACCAGGATCATGGTTGCAGTATTATGACGAGCAATCATTGCCATTGATGTCCTTATGCTAATAATAGAAACCATGGCTTCTTTCTGCAAGTAATTCTAAACAATAATGCAACTAGCAAATAAATGATAACAGAATGTAAGCATACAGTATCAGAATTTGTATATTAAATTATGAAGTAGTTATAAGCTTTTTTATTTTGCAAGCAGTTTTTTGCAAAAATCAACAACAAAGCATGTCTCTTCGCTGCTCAGTTCATCAATCCTTTTCTTAATTATGTCAATTTCTTGGCTATAATATTTCAGATACTTCAACGCTTCCTCTTCCGCATACTCATGGTTCCCGCCCATCAGATAATCCAACATATTTTTGTCATATCCATTATCTACCATCCTACAGGTAATCCGTGTTACTTTTCTTTCTTGAATATCTAAACCATCCTTTTTGCTTTTTTCAGGAAAGAAATTTAAATAATCATCCCTAATTTGGTGCCACAGTCCAAATTGATCACAAATAGACTGTAAATTACTTGGTATTGTCTTTCTTGCAAGTATATAAGCCAATTTGATCGGAAAGTAAAATGAGTAATAGCTGTTCTTGCCAAAGCAGATAGATTCGTAGTTTTCTCTATTGTAAAGATTTTTTGCGTCTTCCCAAATTTTTATATTTTTTTCCATTGCATCTTGTGTTTGCCCAATACAAGATACCAATATTGTATCATTTAGACACCTTATCACATCACTATAAACCTTTTTATCTTCGGTTAACGATTTTAGAATTAACGAAATAAGTTTTGTAACAAGTAAACCGTCCTTGGATGCATTGTCCTTATTTTTGCGATACCAGCAAGGTATTCCTCTTCTTTGTGTTCCTCGATCCATTATGTCATCCACAAGAATAAATGCCGCTTGTAAATATTCAATACAGCTTTCAATTTCAAGAACAGAGTTTTGTCCAAATTGCTTCATACTGCAGGCAAATATTTTTGATCTGGTGTTTTTACCGCCCAATGTATTGTACTCAAGCAGTTTTACAAGGTATGCATATTGTGCTTCCGTAAAATTATTCTTTAAAATATCATTAATATCATTGCATGTCATAAGGGTTTAAATTAATATGTGCTTAATACAAATTTTTACGCTGCAATCAAATAAACCGTATTAAGCAGTAACGGTAAAAGATCATATTTCCATTTTTCTCTTCTAGTCGTAAGAAGACAACTAATTAGCATTCATAACATTTGAAAAAGGCGAATTGCATTTTACAGAATTTAATTTATTTTATTAGCTTCCATGGAGCGTGATTACTTTATTATGTCACAATATCGGGGTTTGGTAACATATTACTATAACTATGCAATATATATACATATATCCTTAGCATCAAAGCATATTGTCTAGAAATAATGTCAGAGAATATCCGTTAAATTATGAGATAGGTACAAACTAGTGTAACGATGAGATAGACTATGCAATGGATTTATAGATGGCTGATAAGTGATAATAAAGTAATAACACAGAATTTGATGCTATAGCATTTTGCTTGGGAATTTTTTTATATGTTGATTTTGTCAATATCCAACGATTTACAGGTGCTTTCTATTTAAACTTTTTTGTCAAATACTCATCAAGCAAATCAGCCTTTGTTTCACCAATCCCGGATATATTTTCTATATTTTTTTTGTTCAAATCCTTCAATGTACCCAAATTGGCTTTTAGAGCTTCTACATCTGTTGTATTAATTTTTGGAAATGAATTTAGAAATTTTAGGAGAGGATCATTTTCCTTCTTTCGTAAAACTTCAAAATTTGTATTTTTAGTGTCAAATGATGATATCATTGAAGAACATTCTTCGTCGGAAAACCCAAACAAACAAGTATAGTTATACAAATCTGCAATATTAAACAATTCTAAAGACACAGCTTCGTAGTTTTTCGTATCAACGTAAATCAACAATATATTATTGGTATAATTTTTGTGTATTTTTTTTATCTTCTTGTGGATGTACTCTGGCTTACAAACGTGAAAACGAACGCTGAGGAAAACAATGTTAATTGTATTGTTTACTTCATAGTCGGTATTTATAGTTTCTTCGAAGTACCAAATGCTTTTCTTTAGGTAGTTCAGAACATTATTTCCCTTTTGCTTTGAATTAACACGAATCATATAGAAAGGGATATAAACATAAAGGCATTCATCTAATCCTCGGTACATTCAAAATACTTAATAATATGTCCTTTTGCGTACAAAGTGGATTCAAAGAGGGGTTGGACTTGAGCTATCTACAGGGTAGAGTGATTAACATTTACAAATGAATTACTTGGACCAGCTAGGCTTGTTCTCATTGAAATCTCTAAAATGGACAAATCACGTACTATCTTATTGATTATTGAATAAATTGGAGCTATTCTATAGCATTGAGCGTAATCTGAGGAAATTGACAACAGAAATTGCCAAGCAATGCTTATACGTATCAAAAACAAGCAATTGACAATGTCGGACATATACACGACGCTTCAATTGCTCCAAATCCCCTGCAAATTGCAAAAACCGCGTGCAAATTGCAGCACCCTAGTAAACGAGGTTTTTGGCATATTAATAATGACTTGTGCACTATTTTGGCCTGATCACTTCTATCGTAAAATTAATGTTAAAACTTAAATCTAAAGCTATACTTAAACGCATCTTGGTTAAAATTTCACCGATTATTATCTGATAATTATATGCTAAATCTATCAGCCCATAACGCGCTCTTTATAATACTTTGAAAGAGTTTGTATACAGAAAAATAGCATTTCAATTTAATACTTTGTAATACGACGCAGCCTCTTAATCTTCTCTATTGACTCCTTTATAATCATTCTCGCTCTCTCAATTACCTTTCGAGAATTCTTTAATGTTACATAATTTAGCCCCCCAAAATGCAAAAAATTCGACCTACATAAGCTTTTTGTTTGCATAAAAACTTCTTATCACTTTATCATTTCTACATCCATGCATATAAATCATCACATCATTTTTAAATTATCCGGGCCACCCCGCCCCTAAACCTTTGCAGGCTATGGAATTGATACAAATATGGCCTGCAATGTCTTATGCAGTTACAATTTTTATGCATGCTTATATACATGTGCCATTTTTTACAAAAAAAAATTTAATAATGCTATTTCGGCGATCTTAAGTCATAACTTATGTTTTTATTTTGGTCTTGCCTTTACAAATTAAGCAATTTCATTTTGCGCAGCTTGATATTTAATAGATCAAATGAAGCAAAGAAAGTTACGGTGGAAACATATGCATTATTACAATAATTTTGTCAAGCTTCAAAAAAATTCGGGATCTTGGAGGTATGCACAGCAAATTTTACATGGAATTGAATGATTTTAAACTTCTGCTACATTTCTTTCCCTTTGTAGGGCCTTGATGTTTATAAATTTAGGCAAAGGTTTTTCATTTGAAGTTGAGCACTAATTTAGTCTTTATTCATAAAATATGTAATACAATTGGACAATAATTCATCGGTTTACTCAGCATTCCTTCTCCTCCTTGCAGTTATTATAACGCGTGCTTGACGGTTAATTTCTTAGCATTAGAATAATTAGCGATGGGTTAGTTCTTGTCACATATCTGTTTTTCGACAAAGCTATTTCCCAACTAGATGCATACTTACACAACCTTTCTACTGCTTCCTCTATAGCTTCTTCCGGTCGGCCTGTCTTGTATGCTTCTTCTGTGTTACAAGGAGGTAGCCTCATGTGCCCTTCTTTGTACAAGAGTCAGAATGTACGCTTCTATAAAGTTAAAACTTTTATCCGCATAGCCATTTTTTTACGTATCTCTAAGCTTCTAACGAGTAAAAAAGGAAAGGTTATAAACTCTTAATTTCTCAATATATACCAATACTAGATCCGTATACTTTAAGCATTAAAAAAATAAATTTATTGAATCAAAAATTGATGGTTTGGAAATTAATTGCCCTTTTTATTAATATTAATGATAAAGCAATCTCCGAATTTTAAGTGTTTTTCTTATCACTTAATATAATTAAATTGACCATTTCGAATTATTTGACGTATTATAAGGTATAAAAGCGAAATTGTGATTTAGCAAGATGATTAAATCAATAATGCTGTTACTTTTGATGCTTTATACATTTATTTGCTTAAATTTCATGGGTAAAAGTCATTGTGCCGGAGATATGCTTATTGAATCCGCAAACAGTTTTACAATACAATCGAATGATGCACGACAATTTCAGTCATTTTTTCAGCCTAGCAACAGGTTTAGGCGGGATAAGTATGCAAAGGGTGCACGAAAACAATTATTACGTAGCTGTAAAGGCAGGAAGGTATTTGAAGAGGAAAGGCCGATTGTGGAGCAATGTCTTGCTAAGTATGGATTACTCGCGCGTAAATCTAAAAGATACAAATACAATCACCTAGGTGAACCATTCACTGCACATATATGCAAAGATAAAATGACGATACTTTTTGAACACAGAAATGGTAGATTTGAATGTATAATGTATTCGCGCAATCCGATCGCCACGATACTCCGATACCATGACAAGCATCGAAAAAAAACAAAAAAATTGTGAAATGGTTGTAAGTTGATTGCTATCGATTTCGGATTAAATATGGTGTCATTTTATGATATAATAAGTATAAGGATTCACCAATATAGTTGCTGTTGATATTCTGTTTTTTTGTTGTTGGCTCTGCTGTATCTAGAATTTTGTTCTATCCCTGCTAGTCTTTCTAATGTTTTTTTGAAACACTTTGCATAGTTACCATTATCAAAAATTCTCCTACATACTAAGTTTTCGTTGTATTATCTTATCTTCTTTTATAAGTTAGGTGATAGTGGTGATTTCTAACATGAAAAGAAGAATATAAATAACTATCAATGTAACCACAAAGCCCTGCTAGATATGCATAGATCATCTAATATAAGGAAATTGACAGCTTAAAAAATATACAAAGCTATAAACTTGGCTTGAAATTTTACAATTAATTTGTCAGATAGTGCATTAACCCAATTGTATTTAATTAAATACTTTATTTGAGGAAAACAAGCATCCTAATTTTTTCTTTCTTTCTTATCAAACTAGTCATCCCCTTGGTGCTCTTTCAATAATTCTACCATCTCTTCGTAAGCTTCCGCTGCTGCTACCTCTCTTCTTATTCCCTTCAGCATATAATTTCTTTGGTAGTCCAAGGAGACTGCTTCGAGAGTCTTTTTCAAAACTATCGATTGGATGTATGTCTTTGTTTTGTTATCAGTCCCTATCTTTCTTACATAAATATTGTGATACTTTGTAACAATACCGTCCCATGTCATAACAAACGGTATTATTTCATTTTCACAGTCATGCATGATGCTTTGTTCCTTTGGTTACTAATCAAAAAAATATTTGAAATGTAAAAAGACTAGTGGTAAAATAATAATACATTAAACAATAATCTTCATTAATGGATTACTTCGGCTTTCTTAACTGCCCATCTCAATCCGCGAATATGCAAAAGGTTCAATGTAACCTTCCAGGATAATTGCTTGTGGGTAAAGAGTTTGAAATGAACGATAATTGGAAAATGCGTGTAATAACTCAGCTAAGGTGCATAATGTCCCTAAAACGAATAAATTACAAGAATTACTTAGGAATTATTCCAAATCAAATTTATTTGTTGACACATAACTGTATCATTGTGCAATTGTTTTATTTATGACTTAGGAGATTTGATGATTTTAGCTTTGTTCGATAATTAGCTTATATCGGTTTAGTTGTTTATGACACTCTATTGAAAACAGACCACTCTTCATTGTGTATTTCAAATATTTGAGCTTTCTATACACTTTATAATGATGGGCTACTAGTGCCTCGGCATACGTCAATAGAGACTAAGTGCCAGCAATTAGATTCATAGAGGGACTGACCAAGATTTCTTTTAGAGCATCGATACAAAAGCATCACCTAATTAGGCATCTGGCTTTCGGCATTCAACATAACGGTAATGAATTGAATTGTTTTAGTAGTAAATATGCAAGAAACGCTTCTTCCAGCCTTGTTTTACAATCAAGAAGATTTTGCATTTACCTTTTAAACGCCTACTAAAATGCCTATTAGTTTGGTACAGTATTTTTTTGCGCTATCGTGATTTTCAAAATTTTCATTAATAGGAAAGATAGCCTTCACTAATCCCGTCTTTAAGATTCTTATAAACTTTGCTAAATATGCACAATCTACCATTTGGACATACATAATGTTTCCTAGCCATCTCTCAACTAATACAATCCCAACGTATGGTGTTTAATCACTTTACCTCAAGCCTAATTCGGCAATTTTAGTTCGAGAAATATACGCATGCAAGAAAACCGTTTTGCATGCATACCTTTTATCTTTTTTGGTTATAAAAAATTGATATGGCTTAGTCTATTGATCGAAATTTACAAATCCATGTAACATGAAAATGTGGGTTTTTTCACTATTTTAAATAAATCATAATTCATTGTCCTTAATACCCTCAACAATGTAAATTATATGTGTTCCCTCAACAAGGAGAATATTTTTACATATTTGTATGCGATTCTACGCGCAGCAGTTCAAGAAACAATAAACTTTATGACGTAATATTCAAAATTACGATGTGCACCAAAGAAAATCATTATTTGTCTTATGTTCAAATTGCTAGCTTTACAAGATTAAACAGGCCGGCCTAATCTAGGTGGTTTTTATTCATATCTTTACTGCAGCGTAAACTTTTCTCGGCAGTTTATTGTACACACCCCAAATATTCAACATAATCAGACTACCCTAACTTTATACATAAAGAATAACGCTCACTAGTTTGCTGTTTATTTGGCGTCAATACTGACATTTATCTCAGATCAGCCAGAAAATTATTGTATTAAGAAGTAGAAGGGCTTTACTTAATAGGACTGGTTATTGTATAGCAATATTTTATTCTAGTCATCCCCTGTTTTGTAAATAGGAAAATGTATTTTAAAAAGACGGTCTTTTTTACATGTTGTAACAACTCGAATTACATGAATAACACATGGTAAAGATTTCTACTTCTTGCCCAAATAAGAAGCCCTCTTCTGCATGTATGACAAGTCATATCCATCGTGTTTGTGGACAAAGGATCATCCTGATACACCTCCATTTGGTTCAATAAAATGCTAACAATGTATTTAAAGAGCGCTGGGGTGTCTAGACAAGACACCCCCTTTTCTGTTCAGAGGTATCAGACATTCAAATGGCTTAAATTTAGTCGTTATTTATTATTTATATTACTTGATGATGATATTGTTATATTTTAAAGGTAATATTAGACCGCACAAATGTCTAAATTCTGCTAATACATATCACAAAAAAGACCTTTTTTTTTACTGTGTTGTAAAATTTTATTTGACTATCAAACCAAAGTAGAACTTCAATATTGACATTATTATGTAGAATGCGGAATCTAGTGGTATCGACCCTATTGTCGATTGCATGTTATTTTGCAATAGTTGTATCTTGTTAATCATATAACATTCGATCACCTGCACCGCGTTTGGTCTATCATACAAATTGATTCGTTTTATTATTCGATTTTTATCGTAATAATTCCCGTTGCTAATTAGTACAAAATCATTGCAGTCATTTGGCTGGAACAAACAAGCCAATTTACAATTAAAAATATCATCTGTTGTAAGAATTGCAGTATTAACCAATTTTGATATTTTTTCGACATTTTTCATAGAATTCCGATTAAACATGTTTATGCATAGGACCCAATTACCAAATTTAATTCTATCAACATTTTCTTCGTTAAGATACAAAAGATGTGTTTTAGATGTAATAACATCCAATTGGCATTCGTCTCCTGTCTTATCAAGCTGTCTTATGAATATGCAAGCTAAAACAAATATGATCTGATGTATTCCGCGTTTAAATAATCTAGGCTTTGGTTGTTCCATTTCAGGGATATTTTCTAGCCCTTTTATGAGTAAAAGCTGGTATTTTATAATTTTATGCAATAAATGAATATTATATAATTCCTTTAAGCTTAGCTACAAAAACGTAATATCACACAGGGCAAAAATATCATATTCGAAAGCACCGTATGGAATTTTGTTGGTTACATAAAAGTTTCAGCCTGATGCTACAAGTGATCTTGGCAGTCTCAGCATCTTTTTTGTTTTGCAAATATGTAAAAGTGCTCATAATGGAATTGCAAGTCATGTTTGATACTTACTAACATACAAATTTACATATTATGCCTCAAGCACATTACTTCAACACTCATACTTTTTACCCGAAGTCGTTTACTATACGGTCTAATCATAACAAAATGCTCGCCCCATATACATATTGCTGAAGTTTGGAGCGTAGTTATATTTTTATTTATGGGTTCTTTAGGTTGTTTCGAATTATTTTTTGCATTTAAGTCAGGCTCCTCTTTTCCATCAGTCTATTCATAACATCATCTACCTCATCTATTCCTCTTCCGCCTTCCTCTTCGCCTCTGTTATAGTCTAGGGAGATGCTCTCAAGCGTCTTTTATTAACTCTTGACTGTATCTATGCTTTGATTGTGTGCGTTAGCTCTAGTGTCTTTGCATATCCACTGTGGAATGTCGTTACTAACCCATCCCATGTCATGACGTATGGTATTATCCTAGTCTTGCATTTATACTTTAGTTTGAGCTATTTGGCCAGAACATCATACGTTCTCTTTTTCTCAATCTCCACGCCAAATAAATTGTCCCAGCGAGTTATACCTATCTCAATTAACACAATTTATTTTCTAAAGCGTATATAGACTAACGATGAATATTATGGTAGCGCAAATATTTTAGCAAAGCCTTAGGCCTAAAATTAGACTCTCGAGTATACTAATATATTTTTCTAAATTTTTGCACGTATTAGCAAAATTTAGTTTACCGTCTGTTGAATGTCAGGTATCAGAATAACTGTCAAACATATGTAAAACAGTTTGACTGTAAGGATTACTATAAATAGTAATCATAAATAAAACATATGTCATCTCAGGATACTCAACGCTACAACAATTTGGCGTCAATAGCAAAAAACATCTGCCCACATACCTTTAGTGGAAAACAAACAGAAAATGTTGAAGATTTTCTGGCAGATTTTGAAGAATATGCTTCTTTGGCAAAATGGAATGCCGAAGAGAAGAAGATTTGCTTAAAATTAACATTGAAAGAAGATGCAAAATTGTGGATGACAAGTAACCGACTACTAGCGTATGAGGAGTTACAAGAAGGTTTAGGGACAAGATTTCGAGGGGCCAATATAGTGCTAAAAACTATAACGGAGATCAGCCGCATGAAATATGATCTCGGGGAATCTGTACTTGTATTTGCAGACAGGCTACGAGCCGAAGGCTGCCGTGCAGCATTATCATTTGATGTATTATTAGCTTTCTTTTTAAAAGAAATACCTACAGAACTAGCATCCGGAATTCTCTCAAACCCACACACGTGCTCTTGGGACAAGATTTATGAATACTCCGGAAGGTGGGAAGTGTCCAGAAGAGATACTACCGATATGTCGTGTAACAGGGTGTTAAGTAGAACACCTATGAGTAATCTAAAGGGGATAGTTTGTCTCAAATGTAATAAGAAAGGTCATTTAGCCAGATATTGCTGGTCTAAAAAAGATAACTCTAAAATCACAAAAAAGTATATGACAAGGAGAGTTATTCAATCAGGGGAAGATTTTGAAGACAGTAAAGGGGATGAAAATAGTAAACAATCCGAAAATTATTGGTGTTTTCAATCTTTCTTAAACTACAAAGGTTCCCCATTTTGTAATATAATGTTAGGTAAAAGATGTATTAAGGCAATCTTGGATAGTGGCAGTGAAGTCTCCTTAATAGATTTACGCTTTGTGAAAAATAGTAAACTGGAGTTTACTAAGAATAAAATTTGGTCTGCCAATGGAAATCCGATGAAAATATTAGGCCTCACCAAACCAATAAGTTGTAAATGGATGGGGAAAGAAGGAATAGTAAGGTTTTATGCAGTAAAAAATCTTAAAAGTCATTGTATCCTTGGTGTTGACTTTTTAAAAGAAAATAATGTATCACTGAAATTTACGAAGGAAGGAATCGATGTTAATACAATAGACGAGAAAAACTTAGCGAAAAGGAGCACAAATAATGTAGAACCTAAATTGGAAGTGAAGTTAGGGGTACATAGTATTGATACTGGAAATGAAAAACCAATTACTAATCTTATCTATAGACAAGGTCCGGTGGTTGAAGAGATAATTGAAAAAACAGTAGAGGAATACTTAAAAAAGGGTATCATACGGAAATCATATTCGCCCTGGAGAAGCCCGGTAGTTATCGTTCCTAAGAAAAATGGAACCCACAGAATGTGCATTGATTATAGGCGACTTAACGCAATCACTAAAAAGGACGCATACCCAATACCAAGCGTGGCTACAATTTTAGAGAGTCTAGGGGGATCAAAATGGTTTACAAAGCTTGATGCCGAGTCTGGATACCATCAAATAGATATGGAGACAGACAGCATTGAAAAGACGGCGTTTGGAACGCGAAAAGGAAGTTTTGAGTTCTGTAAAATGCCCTTTGGATTGGTTAATGGTCCAGCAACCTTTCAACGTACAATGGATATGCTCTTAGCTGAATTTATCAATAAATTCGTGGTTGTTTATCTTGATGATATAATCATCTTCAGCAAAACATTGAATGAACACAAGGAACATGTTAGACGGGTGACAGATTGTCTAAAAAAAAGAAAATTCAAATTAAATGAAAAGAAATGTGTATATAACCAACTTACAATTGATATACTGGGCCACTCGGTATCAGCTAAAGGAATTACAGTGGACACAAAGAAAGTAGAAACAATTAAACAATTTAAAGATATAGAATCAAAGAAAAACCTCATGAGCTTTTTAGGGCTCGTAAACTATTGTCGAAAATACATAAAAAATCTGTCAACAATTGCAGCACCACTTTTCGAGCTGACAGGTAAATCTGTGACTGATAATCAAATGAAAGAACGACTTAAAACTGTGGAAATCAAAGATTGCATAAACAGAGTTAAAAATTCTATTTGTGAAAAGGCCTTATTGTTCTTTCCAGATTTTAAACAACAATTTATTTTGACAACTGATGCTTCGAGTATAGGAGTAGGTGCAATTTTATCCCAAATCAAAAACGGAAAAGAACAGGTCATTGAATTCTATAGTTCGCTGAGCAATAAGTTTGAAAAAAACTACAGTGCAACCGAGCAAGAATTGTTGGGGGTGGTCAAAGCTATAAACCATTTTAGACCTTACCTTCTAGGCAAAAGGTTCATTCTAAGAACGGATCACCAAGCATTACAATACTTGTTTAAAACCAAAAACCTAAAGTCTAGGATGTTTCGATGGTCACTTCTTCTGCAAGAATTCGATTTTGAGATACAATATCTTAAAGGTTCATTGAACTTTACTGATTGCTTGAGCAGAGAAATCGGGTGCAATAGCACCCTTGTAAAGAGTAGCAAACAAAGCTTAATTATACCTACAACAGAAGATGAAAAATTAATCCTAACCCAATATCACCAAATGACAGGACATGGTGGAAAAGATGTTATGAAACATTTGATTTGTAAACGTTACAAGTTTCATAATAGAGATAAAAAAATTAATAACTTTTGTTCAGATTGTACAGTTTGTATGAAAAATGTTATTAACAAAAAAAATGATAGCTGTTTAGCAATAAAAGTGATAGATGTTAATGAGTTGTGGGAGATAGATATGATTGGTCCAATCGTTGGATTTATGGACAACAAACAAAAATATATCTTAACGGTAGTTGATATGTTTAGCAAACGCGCAGCAACAAAAACTCTACCTTATAAGGATAGCAAAAGCGTCTGCTTATTCTTATCCCAACTTTTTGCCAAATATGGAAAACCCAAAAGCATATTAAGTGATAATGGATTGGAATTTTCAAATCAAAACTTACGGGAATTATGTGAAAAAAATGGAATAGTCTTAAAACATGGTTCCCCTTACAAACCAAGTACGCAGGGCGGCATAGAACGTTTTAATCGGACAATTTTGGATAAAATTAAAAAATTATCTAATTATGGGCAAACAAATTGGGAAGATGTTGTTTTAACAGCCACAAAAGCCTACAATACTAGTAAATCAAGAGCAACGGGGTTCGCACCAGATGATATATTCAATATTACGCATTTCACGGAAGTAGATAGAAAATATGGTTTGGACAAATTGAAGCAGAACGTAGTCAAGGGAATTCGTCACAAGGTTCGAGAAAATTTAGAACGTTATAGAAAAAGTTACGCTAGGATACAAAATAAACCGAGGGAATTTAATGTAGGTGATTTAGTTTGGTATAGGGATCTCGGGGGAGTTAAAAATAAGTTAAGTCCACGATATGGAGAATCTGGAGAAGTCATAGAAGTCCGGTATAAATCGTGTAAAGTTAGACTAGATAATGGTAGGGTTATAGTTACAAGCAATCTAAACATAGTTAAAAGGCGGGGAAGTGTTGAATGTCAGGTATCAGAATAACTGTCAAACATATGTAAAACAGTTTGACTGTAAGGATTACTATAAATAGTAATCATAAATAAAACATATGTCATCTCAGGATACTCAACGCTACAACACCGTCTATAAATTATTCTGCATTATCCGGCACTTTGTATGGATATAATTTTATTTCGCTGATAGATTTGCAAAGGAAACTCTGTGTTATCACCCAAACTATCCTGTCTAAAGACTAATGGAAATAAATAAAAGTAGCTTCTCGGCCTTTTCTTCTTTACAGACGACTTAAGGGGAAAAAAATTCTAAAAAATCATTGGGTATTAGAAAGCAATGGCATTACAATTTATACGTCCGCACTTAATTTTAAAATCATCATAAGCTGCTGTTCAAGCACTTAAGCTCCTTTTACTAGTTTATCAATAAATTATAGCCGTTTGCGTTTGCGGTTGTTTTATTTAGTCATGACAAAAAGTTTTCTAAGAAATTTGAATCCATTGCAATTAAGTATGTGACAAAATTTATTGATTTGATGAATCAAAATTTTTCACTTCTGTGCATACAGACTAATCCTCACCTGCTTGCAGCTCTGCCAGCCTTGCTGTTTCTTCGCAAGCGTCGACTCTTACTCCTCTCAGCATATTATCCCTTCTGTAGTCAAGTGAAATGGCCTTGAGTAATTGATTAAATTATTGACTAGATACAGGTCCGCGTACTTCGTTTGTTCTATCTTTTTAACATAAATATTGTAGTGTTTGGTCACGTTGTATCCCAAGTTATAACAAAGGGTGTCACTTCCACTTTAAATTAAGCATTATGCTTAGTTCCTTAACTAATATGACTATGTAACTAATACTTGACGGTATTAAAGCATAATATCGATTTTCCGTTGTGTTGATATTTTTTTGTGCTATAAAATATAGCATGAACTTAGCTAAGAATTTTATGTATTCAAAGCTTTAGCAGTAAAAACAAAAAATCTTTTGTAATTAAACATTATTGACTTGACGTTTTTTCCTCGATCGACGAAAAAACGGTAAGCCCTCTTAGTAAACTATAAAACTAAAAAAACTCATACCTACCAAATAAATTCTTAAAATACACAGCGGTATAGTAAGGCGTATTCGGTGTTGCTAGCATGATACACCTAAATTACAAGAATGCTGGGCGATAACATATCTATCTAAAACATTTTTGATTTTTTATTTGTAAAACGGAAATACATCATCCAATAGTTAATTTTTTTTTTGTTACTCTGATATGATGTGATAAAGCAATCTTATAATTTTTTAGACATAATTTTTTTTTATCCTTTTCCCTTATCCGCGATTAAGAAGAAAGGGAGGGGTATTTTTTTGTCGACTTAAATGCCATACAAACAGATTACTGTTGATATTAGCAGATACAAATCTTTGCAGTTGTATCAATTTACATAGTAAACCCGTTTACTTACGATCCATAATTATAATAATAGTACAATAAGTTTTTTGCCGGATAAAAGGGAAAACTAGTTTCGTTTAAAGCAGGACAAATTTACTAAATTTCTTTATTGACATTAACACATGACTCATAAACACTATTTTGTTCATTAATCTTCATATGTATCGCTGTGATGGTGTTTTGTATACTGCAAATTTGCTTCTTTTTATTTTACTTCTACGGCAATTTGCGCTTTGCAACACCAATTCTCATTTTTCCTGCACCTTGCTTTATGTTTTTTTGCTTGCATTTCTTTTTTATCTCATTTTTTCATCCCAGTGCGGCCTTTATATTCTATTTGATTGAATTAGATTGTTTCTCTGTTTCTATATTGACATGATAAAAATTATCGATTAATGTTATTGAAAAAAGGCTAAAGCTAATTGCATATTTGATGTGCAATGTGAAATTTTTTTTTTGGGACATAAAATGGGTAAAATTTATATTTGCATATAGTATTTCCATCTAATTTGGATTTGCCAAATTTTTTTTTTGCTTATTTTACATCGTATATCTGCTAACTATCAATTTCCACTTATTTATCATAAGATGAAAAGAAATTCCAACCGAAAATATATGACCTGATTTTCAATGTTATTGATAATTTTGATGCATTTTAAATAAATGCAACGGTTTGTATCTAAAAGTTTTAGGGGTCTTAATTAGTCAATGCAAGTGTCCTACAGTCCATACTCTTCTAATATTAAGATAAATAAATTTTACTGGCTAAGAAGACAGACTGACCTAAACTTAAAACTAGTGCAAGTAGCGAGATATTCCAATGCAAACATAACGGTATTGACAGAAAACAATGAGGAGCTTATCGTCAGGAAAAACGAGTTATTAGATTTTGATCCGAAAAATAGGCTTTTCCGCTGTCTAATGAATAATGCCTTGTATAGATATGATCAGTATATAAAAAAAGTATTGCAAACTAAAGGTTATAATCCCGAGATATATATGATAAAGGATAATGAAAGGTTTAGCACCTTCGATTCGACAATTGATCAAAAAACCTTTTACGATGAATATGCAAAATACACTAGATCTGAGGGACCTTTTGCTGATGAAATGATGCATCGAATAAATGAAGTAATTGTAACCGGAACACGTGATTTAAACATTTATTCCTTGTATATAAAAGTAAGTCTTAATGGCGGTATGGAAAGAATTACCAATGACCAGAAATGGAAAACCTTGTTTTATTCGACAATGAGTAAGACCAATGTGTCATATACGATAAGAACCTTCTATAAAAAGTATTTATATGAATTTGAATTCTGGAGACGCAAATGTATTGAGAAAATTAATTTCAATTATAAATTTCGATTTATGGACAATATATCTATCAATGTCGATGACAAAATATATTATGGAACAGTCAAGCTCAGAAGAAATAGAGGGTTAAATCAGTATTATATTCAATTCTATCTATGGTCTAGAGAAAATAGCGAATGGTTTAGTGAAGATCAATTAAACTTATATGTAGGAGCGTTTTCGGCAAAAAATCATATCAAACGCAAAACTCGCTCTTCAAAAGCAAACAATCTTATTGAGGATCCCCTTACACGTGAAAAGCATAGTCACCTTGGTAATAAACAGTCAATCGGTGTTGACAAACCTCTAAGGGAAATCGATGATGGAAAGAATGGTAAAAGTTTCTGTAAGGGTATAACCAAGCTTACGTTCTTGGACCAAAAAAACATCGAAAAATATAATGTAAACCACCCTATATTTAGCAATTGCTCAGATGCAAATTGCGAAGGTTATTTTGATCAAATAAACACTATAGATAAAGGATATATAACACCAAAATTATATGCGTCTATGGGTACAAGAAAAGAAAACGAACATATTGAACAAAATTCCAATAGCATTATGGAGCGGAATAAGAGTAAACACAAGCAGAAGATTATAAAGGAACTGCAGGATATGGGGATATTGGATGAGAGCGGTACAATGGATGAGGATAACTACATGATTCTCGGGCATTTTAACTTAAAGTGATAATAAAATTATTGTTTATGTGATATTTGATATTTTAATATCTTATAGACCAATTGGGTAATATTTATATTGCATATTTAACTGAATTGCATGACAAATGCAAAAATGCCATAAAATCGGCTTGTTGTTTATCCGCGGACCAGATACTATTGACCCAATTAAGGACATTCTACATAAAAGTAGACATAAGCTTTATTTAAATTTTACTTTTTCTGGTATAAAATTTATTCCAGAATTGTAAAAATGTAAATCATCAAATAAATAGCATGAGTCAATCAAAAGGCATTCATTTGAATTTGTATGCAGTTATTATATTAAAAGAATATACATTATGATGTCGTAATTCTCTAATATATCTTGTCCTGGAAAAAACCTTTGCAGTGATCATGAACAAATGACCTTGAAAGAATAAATACCATTATTATTGACATGTATCTCTGGCATAAAACCGCATATACATAAGCAACAAAAAACCATGTCTATATAGTTTAGCCTACTTTACATAGGTTTGTATATAATATTGAAGTATCTTGCTCTTTAATATAAAAATGTGAAGGGATTTTGCATAGGGTGCAGAATACAATTTTGCAATTGTAGGGACCTTTTTGCATGGTGTTTTGCCTTTAATGGCGAAACGATGATGCTGGAGTGAACCCCAAATCTTCTCAAAAACGACCTTAAACATGCGTTTATCTTGTTGCAAACAGACCAAGAAGAGTTTTGGTATCCCCAATTACAAAATAAGAACTGTTTAAATAGTTATTGTTCCTTTCTTATCGAGATGAGAGACTTGATATTAATTAGATTTACGTTTATATTAGATTACAAATGTCATGAAGTATTAGGTGATCTTAAGAAAGACAAAAGTGGCGTTGAGGTGCCTGCAAATGTTTATAGTGAACAAAATTTGATTCAAGAAGTCGTTTTAAAGCAAAATAGTTAAGAAAGGACTGATGATCGATGATTTTTCCGAAAAATAACATGACATAAAGATTAGAGACTAGCATCTTAGTTTATTCAACAATTCTTTTGTTTAGAAAGAAAGCCATTACCAATATAATTATTAAATACGTCTCGGGATAGTCTATAAATGGTTAAAACAGAAAAATACATGAAGGACGTTTAATTAGTTCAAGCTTACTAAAATTCACAACTGTGAAATAGAAGTGATGCCTCTTGTTATTATTTATAATGGTATTGGGATGTAAAACTACCGTAAATGATAAAGGTCGGATTAAATGGACAATAAAATGGACCTATCTCCAGCAAAAACAAGTAAACAAATCTCCAGGTCACACCATTTACTGCATAACGAAAGATTTCTAACGGAGTAAGAAGAGAGATTGAAGAAGCTGATGGGTGTGTCTAAACAGCATTGCAGCTGAGAATAGTTACAGCTAGAAACTAGCATGAACATTATAATACAGATGGCTCTTTATGTACAATATTCCTTGTTTTTGATGACTAATGATTTTTAATCCCATAATATGGCCGAAGAAGTAATGACAGGAACAACAATACTAGCAATAAAAGTAAAAGATGCTGTAATAATAGGCGCAGATACACGAACTTCAACCGGTCGACTTGTCTATTGTAATTATACCAACAAACTTACGAAACTCTCAGACACCATTTACTGTCTTAGGTCAGGCTCAGCTGCAGACACTAGGATTATAGCTGATTATGTAAGTTTGAACCTTAAATCTCAGCAGTACCTTTACAACACAAAACCAACAGTGAGGATGGCTGCACAGTACTGTCAAGATATAATTTACAAATACCCACAGCTTCTCGCAGGTATAATTGTGGCTGGTTATGATACCGAGCCTCATGTCTTTAACATTACATTAGGCGGATCGTGCGTTGAGGGAAATATAGCACTTGGTGGTTCTGGCTCTTTATACATTTACGGACATTGTGACGAAGCATATAGTGATGATATGACTGTGGAGGAAGGAGTCAAGTTTGTAAGCAAATCCGTTGGTCTAGCTATAAAACGCGATAACTTTTCCGGTGGATGCATCAGAATGGCTATTATTGGTGAAAATGGAGTAGAAAAGATTTTTGTACCTGGAAATGAAATATACACTTGATGCCATTTATTTTTGTTAGTTTTAATCAAAAAGCTTATTTATCGCACAGAAAAAAAACCAAAGTCCTTATATTTTGTTTTTACATTACATAGAGAAGCTTATTACACACCTACTGCTTTTATATAGGATGGCCTGGGACTTTATCTTGCTATTTTTCATAATTCCATTCGGTGACTGCATATCCTCCGTTTTTAAGCTGTTTTTTCTATATTATAATCCTTTATTCCCGCAGCTTACCCTTGATAGCATTTGCCTTCATCAACTAATAATGTTCCATAGAGTAGTTACTTGGAGCAGTAGATAAAAATTTAATCTGAAAAAGTCCATTTATCCAAGCACTAACATATATGATGGGAGTATTCTAAAACAGTTTGTATGCGATGTAAGTTGATTTTTGGATGGTTTTTTACCTGAATACTAAAGCTTAAAGTTTTCTATTTGAATATGTAGATATGTTTTTATTGCTACTTAGGGTATCATAAGGGTGATAAAGAGGTGCAACACTGGTATTTTCTTTCTAGAATTGCATTCTAAAGATAAATCGTGTTTTTAATAATACGATAAAGTTATCTCTGTAATGCGTTAATATGCATAAGTTTAATTTATACATAGGTTAGTAAATTTTATGCTAGGATTTTAAAGCACAAGTGTTTCCCGGCTCGTTGCAGCATCACACATCTTCTCTATTGACTCCTCTATCAAACTTCCTCTGTCTGACCAATCCTCGATGCTCCTTCTGTGTTCCAAGGATATGGCCTCAAGTGTCTTTCTCAGTACAAGAGACTGTATGTATGCTTCGATGGTAGGTGTCACACCTAACTCTTTAATTTGGCTTCTGTGGTACTTAGTAACCACACCGTCCCATGTCATAACATAGGCTATTGTTTTAGTTTTGGCTTTGTTCAGTAAGCCAAGCTCATTTGCAAGCAGATCGTATTTGCGTTTTTTTTTCGTTTTCAACGCATTGCAAATTGTCTTGGCTTGTAATACCAACTTCAATCAAAATAATTTCCCCTGCCTTCTTGTCATAAACAAATATATCTGGTCAGTTGTTTTTCATCAAAATGTTAGTCTTAATTCTTGTATCTACTTTTATTTATGCAAACTCGTTGATCATTATTTCTTGAACAGAGTGTGTTTTCATTTTGAAGTTACAATTGTTCATTAAAAAAAGGTGCAGGCACCTCAACACCTCTTTGTGTCTTCTAGTATTATCATGGCCCAGCATGCGCTCACATCCGGCTGCGAGATGATCAATTGTTTTTGTGGTTTTCCGCAGTGTTGACACATTGATGTTTGACTCCCCCAAAAGATATTTCTGTCTTGTATATAACTGAAATTAGCATCAGCTTGTGGTATATTGTTGCCGTGTTTGAACCATCTAAAGAGTCTTTTATACTTACCATTTGTTAGATCCACGCGTTTATATGCAAAGACTTATTAATTTATTTATTTGGAGACACTTATTATTATTGTATCTTTTATTTTTTTTTAAATTTGAAACCTGCCAACCGACGCGCTTGGATCAATGCATAAATGTGCGACTAGGTTAATATCATACATCATGAACTGATATGCCTTAGCAATAAAATTTTGTTGTTAATATGTAAGGGCAAAGACCCGTAACCTACCATCGAGCATAAATCTAACCAAGAATCATAAACAGGCGCTTGCAAGAGTACACACAGACTAATTAAGGGGCGAAGGGGAGGGGGTAGGTAAAGATTTAGATAGAGAAACTAGCTATGTTCAGACTATTGCCAACCAGGCACCCTGACTAAATTTCCGAAGTTAATAAAATCGTATCAAAACCAAAGATTAATGATTTTTGATATTTGAATCACATTATGGTCCTAGTACTAAGTATTCCAAAATTTATTTAGCATTAGTTTACCTAATTTTGCTCCTTATTTCAGCCAACACATATTACACCGGGACGCCTTATCTAGCTGTTACAATGACTGTAAATACTTCTTCTTGACTGCTGATTTTTCGATATAACAACGAGAATGGAAGCTTTTGATACGCATGGTATTTATGAAAGGTTTAGGACACTGTTTTGGTTTTATGCATTAATAATCCCCGATGATGGCAACAGTTCAAGTCTCTGTCTAAAAATTTTTTATTGTTGTGATAAAACACAGAATATGCTTGGGATGTTTAATTGAAATATTTATTAATCGTTTTGAGCATCAATTTTTAGTATTAATATCTGTATGATCCTTCCAATCTTCCAACAGCTGCCCACTTCTTTTTTACGTGCACGCTCCAGGTCAGATCCTGGACCATGGCTTGGTATATAAAAACCACAACCTGTCATTGATGCAACAAAGTTTACATTCAAACAAGATAAGGCTATGATCAAAATAAAGGATTTTATTCGATTTAAACATCAAATAATAGTATTGTGCCTTTTACTAGTAATATTCATTATGTCCTAAATTGAAATCATTTTTTAATCTGATTTTACTAACTGTCAAGCCATAATGCATGTCTGTAAATATTAGTGTATTTTTACATGCTCCTCTCCTGGAACCTACTTACTTTTCCTCAAAGCGAATTAGTGTGTGTATTTTCAAAAGAGACGGCATTACAAGTATTTTTTTATATTGGAAAACGATTATTTGTAACGATTAGATGATACTTTTGTTAACTAATAAGTGTTTAAAGTCTATTAATACAGATTTGATAGACTTACACATACTACGTAAATTAACCGATTTCATCTATAAATAATACATCGTAAGAATAATTATTTTGTTAACTATATATCAATGCAAAATGATAAATACAATATCTTTAATAAAAATTTTAAAACGCCTTTGACCGAACTTTATAAGCTTTAAGTGCGTAGTCCTTTAATTTGTTTGTAGACGGGAAGCAATGGCTACTATCAATTCTAAGTGTCGAGCAGCGTAACTAACCATGTAATATAGTCTACTCTTGCACTGCTTAAGCACATGGCCATCATAATGGTGGACAATATCAATCTACAAGATAATCGTTTCGGGTTAACAAGCTTTTTTTGAGTCATGCAAATAACTTTTATGGATAATTTAATGCTATTCAAAAATGTCTTAAAAAGGGAATTTTTCACCAAATTTTATGATCAAAATGAAAGATTACTAAAAATATACAGTTTTTCACTCATCCTTAAATGCCATACTTGATGATCATCCTCCTGACTAGTCTAACGTCATCGTCAAATTTCCCAGTAAACCAAGCAGCCATTGAACAACTAAAAAGAGATATTTATCAGCGTGAAAGGGATAGGGATAGTCTGAAAAAAAAATTGATGACAATACAGGGAAAATTGGAAAGGGAGTCCATGGCTGTACAAACGTGCATTGTAAATTGTGAAAAGGTAAGAGCACAAATTATGGCATGCCGCATTGGCGACTGTAATCATGTGCCGCTAGAAACAATCTTGAGGGGTTATGAGAGTGATAAAAGAGTCAGAAAGGAGTTGAAAAGCCGGCATAGTAATGAATATGACTATGTATGTCGCAGGATTGAAGCTTTAAATGGCGAGATTAACAATTTAAAGGAAGAATTGAGATATAAACAATGTCATTGAACTAAT